>CM059197.1:2455255-2651938 GCA_030323885.1 Branchipolynoe longqiensis | reverse complement strand
AGATGGGGGCGCCCTCTCTTTCTGTAGCCAGAAGACAGTTGAGAATAGAGGATCTGCTTTGGTAGCCTGTCTGATGACATCCTCATGAGGTGTCCAGTCCACCGGAGATTCTTTTTGATCAGAAGATCTTCCATAGAGGGCAGCCCCATCCATTCGAGTATTTCCTTATTCGTCACTTTGTCCTTCCAGGTTAGCCTCATGATTGAACGCAGATGTCGCATCATGAAGGCATGCAGCTTTTTCACCTGCCGTCTGTACACTGTCCAGGCCTCGGCTCCGTATAGTAGGGTGGATAGCACGATTGCGCGGTAGATTCATACCTTTGACCCGATGGACACATGGTGGTTGTTCCAGAGTCTCTGGCGTAGTCGGTCCGAAAGATGCGCTAGCCTGGCCAATCTCCTCCTCTGTATCTAAACATCAATGTTGTCCAATCACTTGATATAGTGCTTCCGAGATAGGTGAATTCCGGAACAGAGTTCAGCTTGTTTCCGTCAACCAATTATCTCCTCCTCTCGGGTTCTTGTAGAGTTGGGTTGGTACAGCACCTCCGTCTTCTTGATGTTAATTTTCAGGCCAAACTTCTTTGATGCATCGCAGAAAGCGTCCACTATTTTCTGGGTCTCTTCAGCAGAGTGGGCAACCAGTGCACTGTCATCTGCGAATAGTAGCTCTCTCACCAGTATCTGAGTAGTCTTGGTCTTCGCTCTGAAGTGTGCGACATTGAATAGGTCAGCGCTCTGTCTGGACTGTATATAGATGCCATCCCCCATGTCTCGGAAAGCCTCGTCTAGCATTGCTGATAGGAAGATGGAGAAGAGCGTGGGGGCCAGTACACAACCTTGCTTGACCCCATTGGTAACCCCGAACGATTCCGAGACTTCCCCTCCAGCACTAACGATCGCCATCATTCCTGTATGTAGAGCCTCGATCATAGTTGTGAACTTCTCTGGGCATCCGTACTTCCTCAGTAGGATGCCCACAATCTATCTCCCACATAATAAACCTATCATTTGAAAATGCTACTGTTCCTGAAAATCTCAAAGTTGCAAAAGTAATACCCATCCATAAGAAAAATGAGAAATACCTAGTTGATAACTACAGGCCAATCAGCCTACTCGGGACCCTAAACAAATTAATGGAAAAACTAATGTACAAAAGAGTTTACCAATTACTTAACAAATACAAAATATTATACAAATACCAATTTGGATTTAGAGAGGATCACTCAGCAATAATGGCTCTGACTGAAATCTTAGACAATATACTACAAGACCTTGAAAATGGGAAACATGTTGCAGGAGTCTACTTACACCTGAGCAAAGCATTTGATACCGTAGACCATGACATCTTACTCTCAAAACTTAGGCACAACGGAATTCGAGGCCAGGGACTTAAATGGTTTTGAGAGTTACCTAAGCAATAGAAAGCAATTTACATAGATAAACGGTAAACAATCCAAGCTAAACTCAATCAGCAATGGTGTTCCCCAAGGTTCTGTCCTGGGACCTCTCCTATTTTTGATCTACACAAATGATATAGTCAACTGTACAAAACAAGATGTCAAAACAAGGTTATTTGCAGATGATACCAATGGCTTCATAACCTCAAATTCACCCAAACAACTAAAACATTCAATTAAAACATTCCTTTCAGATATATTTACATGGCGCAATGATAACAAATTAACAGTAAACCTGAACAAAACATGCTACACAATATTTAAAAGCAGAAGTACAACCATTCCTGATTACCTAAACAACATAAAGATAAACAATAACACAATAAAGAGTCCCTTCTGTGAAATACCTAGGTATAATTCTAGATGAAAACCTCAACAGGGATGAACATATTGATAACTTAAATAATTCAATCATTAAAACGGCTAACTCATTAAAAATTATCAGAAGACGGGTACATGAGGAAAATAATAAATTACTATACTATGCATACGTTTACTCCAAAGTCCAGTATGGTATAGAGGTGTATGGGAGAGCCAAGTTATCAACCCTAAAAAAGGCACAGACATAACAAAACAGAGCCTAGCAAAGACTATCTCACCCGAACTAAATCACTTCATAAAGACCTGGACTTACTTATGGTAACTGACATTTATAGAATATACATTGCAAAATTTGTTTACAAGCAAAAGAATGGCCTCCTCCCTGAAATATTTGATAATCTCTTCAAAGAAAAAAATCAGGTCCATTCCCATAACTCACCGCAGATAAATAACACTAGAAACAAATATGGCAAAATAACAACTAAAAACCAAGGAACCAATATCTGGAACTCAATAGCAGTAAAGATTAGAAACCTTAAAACATTGAAAAACTTCTGTAAAAAACTAAACATAAGCTATCTCAATGCATACTAAATCGCTTACCAGTAAAGAATATATATAATAGGATATAGTTATTAACTAGTCGCATAATTTAAAATATCAAGTGGCTATGGCAAATAACATAAGATTTACCCTTATTAACATACATGCAAAATAACTACTGATACTGCATGTAAGTACATGAATCCATGACACAATACACATATAATATTCCTATCATTACTTTGTTTTTTACTAACTGTGAAGAGACGCATCAGTATCTCATCATAATCATTAGTTAAAAATGTAGCTTAAGTTTAATCATTTGTTATTGTCATCACTTGTTCATTCACATCATGGAGACCAGCTAGATAAGCATCGCTTTTCTGGGATCCTTTCTGTCTGTAAGGAATTTGTATGCATTAATTGTATCACCTCAGTTTATTGTAAACATACCTTGCAGAGAGTTAAAATAAAAGAATTGATTGACTGCGTGTAGCAGCAAACTCAATGCATTGTCAATGGCCATGAGCAATCTTCATTCAGAAAAAGTGAAATATCTCTAAAACCACACCTCCTAGAAACAAACCGATTGGAACACATATAGAAAACATATTCAATAAACAGATTATATTAAATTTATAAGGTTAGGGTTCTGCATTTCTATTAATTTTGAATAAAATTAACGTTTTGCACTGTGCGTCCCAGCAAACCCAATGGCAGTGTGCCTTCATTCTGCAGCCAAGCTGCGCGTGCATACACAATGTTTATAAACATTGAAAGGGGTCTATACACTAAATTAATATAGAGAGGGTGTAATAATGTCACTAGACAACTTTCAGTGGCCATGTTGGATTACATACAGAAGGCTTGCAACTGTCTACATTGTGCTTATTTACCAACTTGTTGGTATATTTGTCACTGTTTTGAGCAGTTTGGCCTTAGAAGTTGTTAAAGTGCTGTAAGTAAACACATTGGATGTAAACTGCCCAGAACCACTCAGAACACAAGAAAACTGTTTTACTGCATCAGCATATATTCACAACATGGCTAGGCAAGGGTGCTTGTAATCCAAGATGGGTGACCACTGCCCGCAGAGTGATGACGTCACATGCACTCCCTCTATAGCCTACTAGAACCAAACTTACGGTTAATAGTTGCTGGAGTAAACTGCACATGCTGGCTGCCTTTAACGGTCAAGACATGCACGTAGCCCTTCAGGCTAGCACTGCCATCGTCCACCCCAGTCACCATGTCCATCTCTTTGACTCCGGGATAATTACGCCTTCGTTCCAGTTCATAATTCAAGGCGTGCATGGCTTTCAGCTGATGATATTTAATATCAATATTAGGCAACCTTAATCACACAATTTATAATATTACTTGTAAGTTATTTACATTTATTCTTATATGTACCCACTATGGACCACTTTATATAACTGCCATAATGCTGAGTCTGAAAGGAAGTATTGAGTTGGACAACTTATTTCAAAGCCATAGATGCTTTTGATTAATTTATACTTCCCCATGACTGGCAAATCCTCTTTAATATCTGGTTGAAGACGTTACAAAATCAGTTTAAAAAACAAACTTTCAATGTCTTAGAAATACAAACCTAGCAAAATACTCATACAGATGCACACACACACACACTATTGCAGTTATATAAGCTATTTCGGGAAAGATAAGAATAGTGTGCGCACACTGCTTCCAGTATATGCCCATGGCTTATCATGGAGAAGACTGTCTCCAACCAATTTCTACACGTGGGCCAGTCCCAGGACGTGGCCATTGTGGCAAGTTGATGTAAGTGTTGGTATATAGAGGGGCGGCCCAGGAGGCGGGCAGGGCAGTTCGTTGTCATCCGGCAGTGCAGTGAAATACTCAGCCATGGATGCTTCCTCCATGTTAATAATGACATAACGGTGAGGGGCTAACAGCAAGTTTTAATGTTTCTATATTTGTGGGGATCCCAGAGAAATGAAGTATGAGTACACTAGTATCTATGTTTGATATGTAGGTCAATGTTTTGGTTTTGTAAATATTATGAAGATGGGTGTACTTGCCCTCGTACTGTCCTTTGAAGTAAGGCGACAATCTTCCCGGAAGTCAGCTGCTGTATTAGTATTACCGCCAAGTGAATGCGACTTTCCCTTTCCCGCTGATTTAGCCTGTAAGGAGTTCTTTCGCTGAAGTTGGACATGTAATTATCTGATTAAGATTTCTTTTTTCTCTCTCTCTCTTTTACACGTTTGTCAGAGGTATTTATTTCCCTAAAAGAACTAACTCAACAAACCTTTTATAATAATGAGTATGGATTGAAATCTAAAGTAACCACTAAATAAATACATAGATCACATTGGTGCCTTTATGGAGAAACTGTAATTAAAGTTGCATAGTACAATGGTTTTGAATGTCTGCCATTTTTGTTAATAGCTAAATACATTAGGTTGATTGTTATGTAATAATCAATCAGACTCCAGTTTGAAGTAACTTCTATTAACTCATATAGAATCTCGATCGACAGCATCATGATGATGAGTATACACATACAGTTGGGGAGGGGTGGGGCACTGTATGTAGTCATTTGGGGATATTATTTTCGCCATGGCGAAAGTTGCTTCTACACGACAGAACACAGGATGATATTGATACAACAAATGAGGCATTTTAGCATGCGGCACCTGAACATTAGTAACTACACGTTCTTTCGAACATTTTCTAGGGTTTTACGTCATAGCAACATATAGGGTCATATCAGGATAGGTACTGACTTATGACAGTGCGAACTCACGGTGACCTTATAGTGCTGCCGGCACCATCACCCGTTATCCACTCAGTCACATTATCCTGATACTGAGTTAGCCAGTCCTTGCCCTATCCTAGTAATGCCAAACAGCAGGCAAGGTAATGACAAGTATCAATTTTGTAGGTCATTGGTTTGACTCGGCCGGGATTCGAACTCCCGGCCTTCTGCACGGGAAGCCTGCGCTATACCGATTCGGGAACCGCGTTCTTTTAAATAAGTCCTAGCCCCTTTTTACCGCAGAACTGGTCTCTGTCTCTGTCATGTCTTTCCTATTGAAAGGTGATTTATACAACCGCCTTCTCTTTGAACATAATATAAAGAGGCTAGGTGGGAATACGGAGAGGATTAGTACCGCGAACTTGGTCCTTTGAGTATCCGCACGGAATCCTTTCACTTCATTGTCAAGCTGATCTTCAGTTTTCAGCATTAATTCCAAATCTGAAATCAAATTGTTACAAAGTTTTTTTTAAAAGCTGACATTTCTTTCAATTTGCACATGGCACCAGAATATCAGAATGGATGCACCAGAATATCAAATCCAGTCGTTATACCGTGTTCGATTCCAAAAATGTTTACATAGTTTTTTGTGTGTTTAAGATAGTTTATTCCATTTGAATAACATAATTGTTCAGTACCCAGATGCTGTGCCTGAATAGTCACGGAGCACCGAGCGCCGCTCTACACATGTTGGGAATGAAGCTTCGAACCCTACACTGAGACACCTTTTCACATGCATTAGTTATTATTAAAGGAATAATAATCACGATACATTTCTTTCTGTCGACAAAACAAAAACAAAACGACATTCATTTACTAATCAGGGGAACTTTGAATCGTTATCAACTGGTCGGCCTCTGTGCTGCTTCCGACAGGGGAGTATTTGAACAGTCATACATTGCGAATCTTAATACTTTGGTCATTGAAGTTATAGCAATTTATTTGATCTGAAACAGCATTCATTTTAACAGTGGGGGGCTGGGGCTGGGGCTGGGGCTGGGGCTGGAGTTGGGAGTGGGAGTGGGAGTGGGGCTGGGATGAAGGTGTGGGGTTACAACAAATAGGAAACATCGTGCCTAGAGCGGGACTCGAACCCACATTTCTGTCATTCTAGGGCGAGCGTCCCAACCATTACCCTATATAGGCCCCCTCATGTAATTACACTACCCGCGCCGACCTCTATATGTGGCATTTCAGCTGAGGAGGTGAGTGCACTTTACTACAATAGTTACAACGACAATAATAAGGCTATTATTCATGTACGCAAACTGATGGTGCAAGAGCGTAAATATATATCCAAAACACTCGCAATATTTGCAGCAATTAATTTTGAATATCTTTTTTTAAATGATTTAAAAAAAACAATTACCGTTCAAAATAATTCCATGTACTCCATATCCTGTCCGAGTTGCATTCCCGTCTTCAAGGCTAGCGTTAGCGTGTTCATCGTCAAAACGTTGTGACAGCTAATGAAAAAGAAAGTCAGTTAATATTTTCCTTTTTCGCTTGCATAATGATAATAATAATAACGTAAATTTAATAGAGTACCATAGCAGCAGGATCCATTCTAAAGGGCTGTCACTTAAAACCACAATATGACATATTTACAACTTGATTAACAAAAGATAGAGAAATTTCAGTTACCAGAAATGCCGTTTTCTTGCCATGCAACGAAATCAGTGCACACCACTATTATGTTAATTGTAACAAAATAAAAATAACTAAATGCAGTTACATCTAAATAAATTGCAGCTTTCTACATGCTAGTTAAAGTGAGGGTGGGACTGGTAGTAGAGCAGACTTACGTTAAATTTATAGATTGTTTTTTATAACCATGCTATATATATATATACATATTGATTTGAAGCACCTTTTGACACAGGCTGACATATATATATATATATTTATATATATATAAATATATATATATATATTATATAATATATATATATATATATATATATCAGCCTGTGTCAACAGGTGATGACTTTTTTTGTTGGTCCATTGTAACAATTGACAGAAAACAGCACAGAAACGGTTACACTGAAAACACAAGGACATTTGCTTCAAATCAATATGTATTCTATTGGGATTATGAAACACCATAAAAAAAACAAATCAGTTTATCCTGAGCAAATGCATAAGCAGATAGTATGTTCATCGTTACAATGGCCAAAGTTTTGTCCCATATTGCTTAGCACCTTTTGAGACAGTCTCACATATATAATATATATAAATATATATATACTCTTTTAAACTATTTCCTTGGAATATATATCTCTTAAAACTGATTTCGTAGAATACAATAGAATTAGTTTAAAGGATTATATGGAAGACAAAATATATATAATCTTATCTGCGCATAGAAATAATTATGCCATATCTTGGGTAAAATCAGCTCTTTTAAAACGGGGCCTAAAACAGCACCAACATAGTCACACAAATCTTTAATATTTATCACATGAACCTTCACTTGTCTTGTGTACAAGGAATGCGGTCTGAAGGAAAGAATTGAATTATTACAAAGGAAAGAATGATTACAATATAATACACTGTACAAATCATTACATAATCACTGCAGAAATGTGCTATATAGTTATAGTTTCAAGCCAGCAAGCTCTAGTTTCTTATATGAATTCTAATATTCTGGAACAACAGCTATGGAATGATTGAATTAAACACAGGTTTACATGTAGTTACCACATCATGTTAAATTGGTTGGTTGGTGATGGCTTAAAGCTATGTTGGCAGCAAAGGTCATGTTAACTGTGAAAGGTTAGCAGAATATATTCTATAAGTGTGGTTTCATGAGAAATGTGCTTAGCACATTTAGATCTATGTTTACATAAAGATTTACACATAAATCAGAAATGACAGCAGTAGTGATATCAGAAGTAATTCTACAGTAGTTAAATTTGTGTCAAATAACCACAGCCAAATTTTACTCACATGACAGCTAAAATTACAAGATGTGATCCAGCCAAATTCCAGGAGACAATCCATGTCCTCAGGAATTGTCAAATTGTTCACGCTTTACATTGATAAAGAGATATCGCAAAATAAAAATCCTACTTTTGTGCAACAGGAATCTTAGTTTTCCTCCAATACTCAAAATATGAAAAAGCAAAGGGGGAGCATGGGGAATCGAACCACCAACCTTCAGATTAGGAGTCCAACCTAGAAAAAAGTGCGACACTCTAACCACTCTCCCACAGAGAACACCAACAAAGTGGGTTGAACATTGCTTACCCTACTCAAATGCTCGGAGTCGAAGTTGACGGATGAGTCGACCTGGGTCTCTATGTTAATCTTCTGCACCTGGCTCTTCAACATACACTCGCACTGGGAGGAGGACCCCTGCCCCTTGGATCCATCACTGTGGGTGAGGTGGTGCGAACTGGTGTGCCCCTTTCCTTCCTCGCACCCGTCCTTCTCATAGCTGCCCTCATCCTCTGAGAAGGGCATCATGAAATTGGGGTTGATCTTGGGGTCGAGGCAGACGGACTGCACCATGGGGTACAACTGGCTGACGGGGTCCAGGTGCGGGTCGCGCACCACGTGCTGGTGATCGTGCATACTGCCGGGGCCTTGCTGACCGGGTCTGGCGTCATCAGTCCGGAACCGATTCTCAATCGGATACTGCTTGGACATCAGCTCCATCGCCGTCTTATCCATCTTGCGGTCCACCTTGCCAGTCGAGTAGAGATCATGCACGATGTCCTTGAACGTCTGCATATTTACTGAATTGGCAGCGTCTTGGAGCAATTTTCTGTCATCCTTGTGCATCTCATTAACTGGAATTACCTGGAACACCTCGGAAAAGGTTCCCAGATTTTCCCGTTTGTACCTAGGATCTCGATTTGCCAGAATGTTCAACTTGTTGTTGTGGTCCTCGAACTATGTGATGGCACAAAATAAAAATGCTAGCATCAGTAGAATCACTTAAATGACAAGTTTAGCTACTCATCCAGTTTACGCACTGTATTATGATATATTATTTCTACTTTTGCTATTTTGCTCTTTAATGGAGGTTGACTACATATCTAAGGGTGATTGGTTGGTTGGTAACATCTAAGGTCATATCAGGATGGGTACCGACTTATGACAGTGCAAACTCATGGCAACTTTATAGTGCTGCCCCACTGGGAGACCAGGCCACCAGCACCATAACCCAATATCCCACTCAGTCACATTATCCTGACACTGAGCCAACCAGTCCTTGCCCCATACTAATAATGCCGAGCACTTGGCTAGGAAGCGACAAGTATCAATCTTTTAAGTCATTGGTTTGACTCGACTGGAAATTGAACTTCCGACCTCTAAGGGTGATTAACAGGTTATAAACAAATGTCTTCACATAGTTTAATATATGATAACGATACACAAGAGGGCTTTGTTGTATAACAGGGTAATGCATACAACGTCGTTGATTAGATTAGATTGTCTGAGCTGTATGCTCAGGCCAAGTCGGGTACCCCACCGTCAGGGCCCACACATGTGGTGAGGATGTACTGTTCAGTTTAATAATGTGCAGTAATGAGTTTGAATCTGCTGGCGTTAGCTGGGTGTATCGTGGAATCTGTGGTTCATCGGGGGCCAAATGTATGAAGCCGGGTTAGCGGTCATAACCGGTGGTTAGCGGGGATCTCCAGAGTTAGCGGCCAAAAGTCGCAATGTATGTGCTCGGGTTAGGCAAACACAACGAGAGTTAACGTGGCCTATACTAACACCAAGAAATATCAAGTTTACCATCGGTGTTAGGGACCGATTAAGCCCAAGTCTATTCAATGCGATCATGTTTAACAGAATAACATACGCCATAAGTGAAATTTTATCAAATTAACCCTAAAATCGAACCCGCAGCTAAATCGGTGGTGATATTAATATTGTCGAATCGACGAATGTAAACTAAACAAGTCGCCGTCGTCGAATCGGCTTACTGCTTCCCGCTGTGTGGAGAAGGCAACCGCCACATCGGCGGCAAAATATTTGGCCCAAATCTATTAAATGCTATCATATTTAGCAGGATAACCTAATAAAAAAAAGTGAAATTTTGTCAAATTAACCACAAAATCGAAGGGACATTAACGCCACCGCTGCAGTGGCAGCGATATTCATATTGTCGAATCGACAAATGTAAACAAGACAAATAGCGTTGCTCGCCGGCAATAGGCTCACCACTAAGAAGGCTGCTGGTTCCCGGATGCCGAATCGGCGGCGATGGTGTCAAATAGCGGTGCTCGCCGGCTACATGCTCACCACTAAGAAGGCTGCTGGTTCCCGCCCGCCGAATCGGCGGCGATAGTGTCAAATAGTGGTGCTTTCTGGCTACAGGCTCAGAGGGATTTCTCAAATCTATAAATAACGCATCAGTTAGCTAACCAAGCCGCGCTTTGGTCACATACATTTCCCGTGACACATATACCAACACCGACGTTAGCTAACCTGCCGGCCACCCTTAACACCTGAGCCGATAAAAAGATGTTCATACATTTGGCCCCTGGTATTGTTGTTAACACCCCGTCAAGCTAATTAAGAGCGGCTAACAGGTCCAAGGCATACTTATTATAGCTGTATCCTATTGATTGAAGCTGCCTTTTGAATGATTGTACACTGCAGTTTGATTGATTTCTTATGTAAGCTGGCATTGTAATGAAGAGCTGGACTCCTCAGATAGAAAGACTTCCTTCCCGCAATGTTCTTGTTCATTATAGTCAATATTAATTTGAATTAATATGTAGGGTGTCAAACCTGTTCAATGTATATGTTATGCAGTTGGTCAAGTGTGATGTGCTGCATCCAGGAAACGCTTTCTACATTCAGGGATAGAGGAGAGATGGCGTAGATGAGAAGATTGATTGATGTTGGTGTAACGGCACATGGGCAGTAACCGCCATGTTTATGGCGAACAGTTCGTAGAATTTATTCTGTGACTTCAGTTTTCCACCAAAGTAGTATCCATCACATACAATTAATAGGTTCACATAAATCCAACACGCCATTCTGAAATGGCTAAATATGTGTCAAGTGACGGCAACATGTATCTCAGAAGACAGATCAAATTAAAAGAGGCAATACAATCCAGTTTTCCTTTTGAGGATAGTCGAGATGATGAGACCCAAGGACAATGCAATGATGGCACACAAGAATATGATACAAGTAAAACTAACAGATTGCATTTTCATACAAAAGCCGCAGGCATGTAGGTAATATTCAACCGTCAAGTTCCACTTGTAAATGTGCAATATTCGGTCATTTTGCATACACAAGCAACATTTAAAAAAGAGTAATTCTTGTATAAATAAGTCACTATGATATGCTTAAACAGGTTAAAGGGGATGTGGCTATTTCTTGTTATCACAAAGTACAACATTATTAAACTGAATAAATTATCGATATGCTCATAAGAGGCCTGCGCGAATAAAGGGTTGATTAGTTTTCAAACCCTTTTTTAGCATATAGCTGGAGGGTAAAATAACGAAGAAAAATCTGATGGTTTTGGGTTATTGTAATTAAGAGAAAAAAAACATATATCAGGTTGATTGCTATAATTTTACAGTAGTTTTGTTTGAAGTAACTTTTATTTTAAACGGATGACTCTTGTTTGAATTACAAACATGTAATATTAATTTTGGCGAGCACATCAAAACTCTGGCTCCATAGGCTTCAGCAGTAACAGGTTCCATTCAATTGACTCAGTATTCCCTTCTATATCGACTATGCAGCAACACATGCTTAATACGTGCATCAGTATCTTATTAGACATTTATTATTAGACATTTATTGGTAAAATATTAAGACAACTTAATAGAACGTTTCACTACTGCCTGCTATCCTATGATGCTCGGCATTTTGGTGTGCACTCCCAAATTATCTTGCATGGTTCCACTTACAAAATCTTCAAAGTTAGCTACTTTTAATCAAAGATACTCCAAACAAAAGCAAAGTAGATTATAACTATCAATCTAATATATGTATTTTATTTAAATGGCAAAAACTCAAAACGATCAGGTTATGCAACTTTAACAACTGTGATTAACCCTTTGGTCCCGGAGTGCCCGGGTGCGCTTACAAGTTCCACGTGCTTACAGCCCAGGTTGACCTCTACTAGAATTGCATTTCTAGAAATGTTTTGCTGATAATTTGTAGATCATATCAGAAATACAGTGCTATCAAATTGCAGGTGCATTCAGATGCTCTTGGACTGTAAGTATATGAAACCTGCATGCGCATCCGGACGCTCCCATCCCAAAATGGTTAATTCAGTGGTAGGGTTAATCAAAGGGGGGAAAAGTAGGAAGTAATCTCGCATTAATTGTCCAAAAGATAGGCACCCCACAATAGCCGATGTCTACTTTTTGTGCTGGGGGGTCGTTAGACAAACAAAGTAACATGGGCAATTCACAGGCGAGGGATGTGGCACCAGACTCCCCACAGCCATAACCATCCATATAGCATCGATAGTGGCGCCACCTACCCTGACCGCACTGAACTAGGCTCTGGCCGGTGTCGCAGTTTCAGCGCCCGGTCAGTTTCCACCGCCCGTATAGACTCAAACTCAAGGCATTGTCAATGGTAGTGAGCAATCTTCATACAGAAAATACAGCAAAAGTGAAATATCTCTAAAACCACACCACCTATTAACAAATCGCTTGGTACACATATAGAAAACATCTTTACCAAAAAGACTGTATTAAATTTATAAGGTTAGGGTTCATGATTTGTATTAATTTTGAATAAAACTAAGGTTTTGCACTGCGCGTACCGTCAAACTCAAGGCATTGTCAATGGTCGCTAGCAATCTTCATACAGAAAATACAGGAAAAGTGATATATCTCTAAAACCACACCCCTAGAAACAAATCGCTTTGTACACATGTAGAAAACATCTTTACCAAAAACATTATATTAAATTTAGAAGGTTAGTGACGATGATGTTAGATTTTGACACATGTGCATGAAACTGACAGGCAGCTGAAGCTGACCAGGCGCTGAAACTGCGACACCGGAACCTCATCCCGGTGTCGCGGCTTAAATTCTCCGTGGATTTACATTCTATGCAGGGGTTCTGCGCATGCATCACAATCGAACGGTATTTCCGCCAAATTGGGCGTATTTGATTAATCAACTCGGGTTGCAACCCAACTCGGATGCAACCTACAGACTCGGGTTGAATAATCGAATACGCTTCTCCAAGCTCGGGGTGGCAAAAATGGTGGCTTAATCCAAAATCTGTTCTCTATTTTTTTACATAACCGATATAACTACAGCAAACAGCACATGTTTTTGTCAACTCGGGCGACACAGGTGACCCGAGTCGCCCATGTCGTGTTAATCGAATACACGCATGCTCAGAACCCCAAGCGTAGAATGTAAAGCCATGGAGAATCTAAACCGCGACACCGGGCCACCAGCGACCACCTACTCTCCAAAACCCACCACGTGACCACACTTGGCGGATGCCTCAGAACTAACTCAAGCGCCGACCGAACCACACCTACCCACAACCTCATGTCATTGTAAAAATATTAACTTATTGGCTCACTCATAAACAATGACATAATTCAGCTTGAACAGACACAATGTCTTAAGTACTGTTGTTACCTTTATACCTGTCCTTGGACCTAAAAAAGACAAAATACACAACTACTGTAATATGCATTGCCTTACTTGTTCTGTCATCGATATTTTGTTTTGCTTAATGTTTTACATTCGTTTATTAAAGAAAGGCGCTATAGAGGGGTGTACTGACATCACAAGACAACGTTCGGTCGTCATATTGGATTATACACAGAAGGCTTGCAAATGTCTACATTTACCGATTTGTTGGTTTATTTGTCACTGTTTTGAGCAGTTTGGCCTCAGAAGTTGTTGTTAAAGTGCTGTAAGTTGATTGATTGATTGGTGGTTGCTTTATGCCGTGTCGGCAGCATAGGCCATATTCACGGCGAGAAATGTTGTTTTTTGTTCAAACCATTGCTTTTACGTGTAAAAGCAGACAATCAATTATGTGCCAATAGACACTCATTAAATTAGAAAGCTCACAATCATATATTTGTGGTCAAAGGAAACAAATTCCCATAGAAAAAGAAAAGTTTGATTAATAATTGATAGAATCTATTTAGTAAACTATATGAGGTGGTACAGTCCAGCTGCCCTCAAAAAGGCTAAAATGTTTTCCTGTTTTACCTTAGTAAAAAGGTCATGCATACTGTCTGCAGTGTAGAACCGTTGGCGCAGGGCCAAAAAATCAACGCAACTTAGTAAAATGTGTTTGAGTGTCAGCGGGGACTGACACCCAATACATTCAGGGGGAGGTTCCCCCTTGAGCAGAAAAGCATGTGTAAGCCACGAGTGGCCAATACGGCAGCGGCTAAGGACCACTTGGTCTCGCCGACCTCCCGCATGAGTCTGTGGTGGCTTTCCCACAGATGGTTCAATTTCTTTAAGTTTATTAATGTTTTCATCCCACTCATGTTGCCATTTGAATTTTATGTGGGTGGCTATTAGTGGTTTCAGATCAGAGTGAGGGATCAGACACGGTTCAAGATCACAGTTTAGGGCCTTCTTCGCAGCCCGATCAGCTAGTTTGTTTCCTTGTATGCCGGCATGGCCAGGAACCCAGCACAGGTGGATGTCATACCCATCCGTTGTCAGTTGGTTCATTTGATAAATGACCGTTGCTAGAATAGGGTGATTTGTTTTCAGTCCAGCAACAGCCAGGAGGCAAGAGAACGAATCACTGTATATAACATAGTGTGGTTGGATACCTCGATACACTCCAACACGAGAAGGAGTGCTTGGGCTTCTGCAGTGAAAATCGAGCTCTGATCGGGCAAACGTACACCAAATTTTTCCCATCGGCAGACTGCCGCAGCAGCTACCCACCTTTGGTCTTTCGAACCATCAGTGTATATGGACAGGTGGTCTGCAAACTGGCCTTGAATCTCTGCATGCAGTCCTTGGTACTCGAGTGGATGTGTCCCAGACTTCCTCAGTTCCGTGAGTCGGAGGATAACCGATGGCTTTCTCAACAACCATGGGGGATGTTCTGGGATTTTGGCATCCTCCAACACGTCCAAATCCACGCCCAAGGCCTCCAAATGAGGTTTCATTCGGAGCCTCAGTGGCCGGATGTAATTCGGCCTGGCTTCATACCTGGATTCGTCATGTTGCTCGAATAGACAATTGTGTGCAGGATTCAATGCATTAGTTTTTATCTTGACTACATATTGCATGGCCAGTTTGATTCTCCTGTTGTTAAGTGATGGTTCATTGGCTTCGCCGTAAAGGCTCTGAACCGGTGAGGTGCGGAAGGCCCCAAGGGCCAGGCGCAGTCCCTGGTGGTGGATCGTGTCTAGCAGCCCAATATATGATTTCCTTGCGGCCGTAATCCACTCGTGACCGAACCAAGGTTCTGTACACAGAGAGCAGAACATCTCTGTCCGCTCCCCACTCTGAGCTGGACAGCACCCTCAGAATATCCTCGAGAATGAGGCCCAGAAATTTGGTTTTCTCAACAACTTTAATGGGATCCCCATCCAGGGTCAGCTCCGGTTCCGCATGCATTCTACGCAGCAGGCAGAAGTGCATGCAGACTGTTTTGGTCTTGGAAAATTTGAAACCGTTCAGAACTGACCATCGATGGATCCCATTTATGCTTGGTTGTAGCTGTCTCTCTATGACATTCATGTTAGCACCGCTGTAATATAAAACAAAGTCGTCCACGAAAAGACTACAGGAGACCCCCCGCTTTACAGCAGCAGCAATACCATTGACCTTGACCCTGAAAAGGGTCACGGCAAGTATGCTGCCTTGAGGTACTCCTAGTTCCTGTGAGTGTAGGCTGGAATAGGTAGTCTTAACACGATTGCGGAAATCCCTGAAGGCTAGAAAGTTCCTGATGAAAATTGGCAAGTGGCCACGAAGGCCAATCGCATGAAGATCCTCCATGATGCCATGCTGCCACTTTGTGTCATAGGCTTTTTCGAGGTCGAAAAAGACAGCCACAAAGTGCTCCTTCTGAAGGAAAGCATCTCTTATGAAGGTCTCCATGCGCAGCAAATGGTCGAGGGTGCTGCGGCCCCGTCTGAAGGCACATTGAAGGTTGGACATGTGGTGTCCTGACTCCAGTAGCCAGACGAGGCGGTTGTTTACCATGCGCTCCATGGTTTTACAGATGCAGCTTGTGAGGGCTATGGGACGATAGTTGTGGGCTTCATTCTGGTCTTTACCAGGTTTGGGAATCGGTATTACTGTCGCCTCCCGCCAAGATGCGGGGACCACACCCGACTCCCAGATGTTATTGAAGAGTTGAACCAACAGTCTCAGCATGTGTCATGCGAGCTTTCCAAAGAACACCTCTGTGTTGTAAGTAAACACATTGGATGTAAACTGCCCAGAACCACTCAGAACACAAGAAAAAAGTTTTACTGCATCAGCATACATTCACAACATGGCTAGGCAAGGGTGCTTGTAATCTAAGATGGCTGACCGCTGACCACTGACCGCTGACTTCTCATTCGCAGTTTCCCTGTCAGATCTCAGTAATAATACTCAGTGCGAGGCTCAGTAGCGACAAATATAAATTGTGTAAGACTTTGGACCAGGAAGCGAGTTGGTCGTAATGCTTGCATTACGGTTGATTCGCGGTGGAAGAAGACCTTCCCCCCCTTCCCGCTGTCGCTGACACCTCGAGGCTCACACCCCTGCCCTGACACCTGACCGCCTCTGCTCGCCCACCCCCACTGCCGCCTCTCACCTTCCCAGCTGTTCGCCCCTGGGGCTTTCTTGCTTTCCCTCTCTCTCCCCCTTATAACCCTGGCCGTCGCTCCCTTCAGCCATTCCGCCTCCAGCTGCTCCTTCTCCACGTCTTTTCTTTCCACCCACCCAGCCTTCTTTCTCTCCTCTTCCCCCTTAGGTGGAGGGCTCTTGCATGCTCTACCCCCCCCCCCCCCCCCCCCCCCCCCCCCCCCCCTTCCAGCCTCTCTCGGACATTCATGTCCCCTCACTTCGCACTATAACCTGTTCCCCCGTTTGCGTTGTGAGTTATGCCTGATATTGTTCTCTTCCTGCCTAAAGGTTTTGTTCTTCCTGTAATAAAGTGGTTTCTTCCACCCCTGCCTCCTCGTTTAGTCTATCCTTGCAAATCAATGTTTGTTTAAAGTGTCGGCTCGCTAATATAACGTAGGCCGAATCCGGAAATCAAGGCAGTTCCCACTTTGAAAACATTATTTTCAATAAAGTGGGTGGCGTCATTTGCACATTTTGAGTGTTCTTCACTCTCATCTCTAGGAGGATTGATTAGTATCTTGATGGTACCCAGCTAGATCGCGCTGGCCTAGCTTTAATTATCTTTATAATTTGTTGTGTATGTGCAAACAAATAGTGCAAATACATTCAGTTGGACATGGCCAGGAGACCAGTGCATCAGCACTAAAGAAAGATTCTATGCAAATGAATAAACATCTTTACAAAACAGAAGAGATTCTATATATGACTAAATATATAACAGCAATGCAAGAAACAACATCAATATATCAGGGCAGTGAATCATGAAACAGATTGACCGCTGCAAACAAATTGTTATTATCCTAAATTAAAGTACTCCCTGGTAGTGAAACAATAAATAAAGAGAGATACAATTTAAATAAGAGGGCTTGTTGAGAATATGAAGTAACCTAAGATCAACTTAAAATATAAAAGCCAACTTACTGTCCTTCGGTTTGTTTTAATTCCTAATAAAAAGAGAGAGAGAAAGAAAAAGATAAAACCACATTTCAAACCAGTTTTGTATAATTTACCAAACATTGACCTTTTGAACTATGATTGTATTGTTATTGCCGATGGATTAAAACTAAGGGTTTTATTACACAAACATTCATTACCACAAAATAATACCTTCCACAACCACAAAATAATACCTTCCACATAAAGAGAATACACGGACTCTTGATAATTATTGATGTCAAAGGAAAGATACAGCAAAGAAAATTGCATAGAGTCACCATAACAGTAGGCCTAGTGCAGTCTGGCGCAGTGTCAGGACAATA
This sequence comes from Branchipolynoe longqiensis, assembly GCA_030323885.1. Lineage (NCBI taxonomy): Eukaryota > Metazoa > Annelida > Polychaeta > Phyllodocida > Polynoidae > Branchipolynoe > Branchipolynoe longqiensis. The sequence continues at coordinate 2,633,758 of CM059197.1, read as the reverse complement.
TCACATCCTGATGTAAATACGAATGCTAAATGACATCGGATTCCAATGTCAATGTTGGGGGAAAATCCAATATATTTCATAGGTACATAATAAAAATATATAAATATTTTGGGTACCATTCAAAGACGATGCGCGAAAAGGAAGAAAGCAAGGCGAGGGTGGAAGTAAGGCGTTTATTTACGCCTCAAACAGCAGAGCATACAGAGAAATGCGAGAGGCTCACGAGGAGCAACAGTAAAGAAGCTCATAAGGAGCAAGTGTAAAGTAAATCACAATAAATGGAATAAAGTAGAAAAGGCTCATGAGGAGCAATGTACAGGTGAATGAAGTTCAGTTTATAGTTGAGTGTCAGTAGATGAAGGAGGGGGTGCCGAGGAGCCCTCCACCAATAAAGGCGGAGAGGGCTCGCGGCGCGCCCGAGGGGGTTCGACAAGGAGCGGGCGGCCAAAAAAAGAGGAGGCCCGCTCCTTGGCGAGATCCGGTGAGGAGGTCCGACGAGGGCCGAGCAGGGGTCGGCGGGTGTGATGTCGGCAGAGGGTTCCTCGTGAGGCTGGGCTGGGCTGTGGTCTGAGGCGTGAGGTCCGAGGTGATGATCCCCGGCTGCGAGTGGGCGGCGCTGCGATCGCTAGTCTGGCGGTACAGGGTCTGGAGGCGCTGGATGGCCTCCATGATGGCCGTCGTGTCGGCGCCCGAGGTGCGGTCCGAGGGCGCCGAGGGGGACGCCTGGGCCGAGGAGGCTGAAGCGCCCCGCGGGGAGCTTGAGGAGGGTCCCGGCGTGGCCAGGGCGGTCGTCCGGGAGCCCTTGCCGTGTCCTGGCATGCCCGAGGGTCATCAGGGTGACATAGGGGCATGGGTGACGTGGGTGACGTGGGTGACCAGGGTGACATAGGGGCATGGGTGACCATGCTGCCCTCCACGGCTGCATCTGGGCGGCATGGGTGACCTGGGGGCATGGGTGACCAGCAGTCTGATGGTGACTGCGGCGAGAGCGTAGGCAGGGTGGCTGGAGGTAGTTCCAGGGTGCCATGGCTGGGTGACGTGGGTGACGTGGGTGACGTGGGTGACGTGGGTGACCAGCAATCCGATGGTGAATGCGGTGAGAGCGTAGGCAGGGTGGCTGGAGGTAGTTCCAGGGTGCCATGGCTGGGTGACGTGGGTCACCAGGGTGACATAGGGGCATGGGTGACCATGCTGCCCTCCACGGCTGCATCTGGGCGGCGTTTCGATCGGTGATCTCTGAGGGGTTGTCGGTAGTGGTGACGGGGTTGTCGGCATGGGTGTGGGTGAGGCGCCGGAGGTGGCCCCCCCGGGCCGGCCGGGGGGGGGCCGGCGGATCAAAAATCCGCTGAGGCGGCCGGGGTCTGGCGTCTCCCGCTGTGCTGCACCTCGGCCGACGCCAGGAATCTCGGCGAGGGCCACACAACCCACCCCCCAACCCCCCCCCCCCCCCCCGTGATCTGTTGAGGCGCCTGGAGGGTGGCGGCCTCGGTGCCCGAGGGCTGGTCCCGAGGCGCCGGGGGGGAACCCGGGCGAGGCGCCTCCTGGCGTGCCCGAGGAGGGGCCCGGCGTGGCAGTCGTCCGGGCTCCCTTCCGCGGTGCTTGAGGTGGCGGGGGAGGGTCCGCCCCCCCGGCGACGTGTGCCCGAGGTGCCGGGATGGGCGGTGTGCTGTGCGCCGCTCCCCCGGCGAGGTGTGCCCGAGGTGATGGGATGGGCGGTGTGGGGGTGGAGGCCGAGCTCGGCGAGGCGCCTCCCGGCATGCCCGAGGAGGGGCCCGGCGTGGCCGCGGCGGTCGTCCGGGCTCCCTTCCGCGGTGCTTGAGGCGGCGGGGGAGGGCGCGCCCCCGCGGGGGCGTGTGCCCGAGGTGCTGGGATGGGCGGTGTGCCGTACGCCGTCCGCCGCCTCGGGGTGGGCGGTGGCGTCCCCTCGGGCACGGCGGTGAGAGGGCTGCCGCGCGGGGAGGGTCGGGGTCCCCCCGGCTCCAGGGCGTCCATAGGGGCGTTGATAAAGGCGCTAGTCTGGCGGTACAGGGTCTGGAGGCGCTGGATGGCCTCCATGATGGCCGTCGTGTCGGCGCCCGAGGTGCGGTCCGAGGGCGCCGAGGGGGACGCCTGGGCCGAGGAGGGTGAAGCGCCCCGCGGAGATCTTGAGGAGGGTCCCGGCGTGGCCAGGGCGGTCGTCCGGGAGCCCTTGCCTTGTCCTGGCATGCTTGGGGCGGCCTGAGGAGTTGCAGCGGTCCGGGGTGGAGTCCGGCGAGGTGAGGTCCAAAGGAAAAAAGGGTAGAGAGCTGGAAGGCGGCAGGAGGGCGAGTGCCTGAGGGAGGCCGGCGGGCGACCTTATAAGGGGAAGGGACGGGCGACAGCGGGTGAGGTGTGAATGCTGCCGGCCCGGGGGAGGGCGAGAGGTGGCGAGCAGCGGGCGTCGGGTGAGGCGCGAATGCTGCGCGGCAGGGGGGCCGGGGGAGGAGGCGGCGCGCGTCGGCGTCGGCCGAGGTGCGAAGGCAGCGCGACAGCGCGGGGCGGGGTCTCTTCCTCTCCTCGCATCAAACGTAATGCTACGCATTACGACCAACTCGACATGAAATGATTTATTGACCAAATCATGACGATTTATGCCATATCAGTAGCATTGGCCAAATCATGGTGAATTAAATGTAATTTATTCTGCAAATTTGGTTTCCCTAGAAATGTATTATCAGTATGAGAAACTTTCATCTTGAAATTAACTCAGATGTTACTAGGGCACAAAGGGCCAACACACAGTCACATTTAAACTTTAAAAATGCTTATAGACTGAACGTACAAAGGAGGAAGCTGTCAGCATGTCCCCCAGGCTACTGCTGGCCTGTAGACAGATACCACGGCCCTGCCACACTCAGCGGCCATCAACAGGGCCGCGTTCAAGATATACCTCGGAGATATTCCAGATGTTGTGCTAGTCTGAACGACTTTAGCTGTTGGGTGCCTCGAAAATGGTGGCCTTCATAGGGTGCAGCCATTTGCAATTGAAAAGAACAACTCTGATTGGCTGAAACTACTGAATCCGACGACCATTTTGGAGGTGCTTTTTGCCTTCTACCTGAAAAGCAAGACATCTCTGAGGCATACCCTGAATGCAAGTATCCAAAAAGACATCGCGGAGCCGTATCCGTGGCACCTCCGAGGTGTACCCTGAACGTGGCCATGCTACCCTGGCTGCCCTAGGGGGATGGCACGGGGGGGTAGAGTCACCAGCATGCTCTGACTCTGCTGTTCGCATTTATTCATTTATCTATCCTCCAGTTTGTTGAAAAAAAGTCACATAAGTAAAATTACTTTCAGCAATGAACTAATATTCACAATTTTAGAGCAAGTTGTGAGGGGAAAAAAGGCTGATTGCATTCAGGCAGGAAGACTCAGTGGTTTGGAACAGCTAATTGGACTGGATGAATAGCCAAGAGGCCGAGGACAAAGTGAAATATATATAACTGTCGGGCTATTCCACCCCCACTTAAGGCGAGCCTACGTGTTAATATAAATAATTGTTTCCATGTGAATGTCTTGTGCCTCCTGCCGCCGGTTGTCTGTCATCCTGCCAGCCTGACCCTTGACTAGCAATGTCCGAGGTGGAGAGTTCGACTCCTGACAGACCATGGGCAGAAGGCCCTTAATTAAATAAGATTATAGAGCAATCCAAATAGCAATCTGAAGTTGACCATAGCGGTTAATAATATAAGTCTGGAGGACAGTAAAGAATGCAAGGAACGTTCATGTCACTTCTTAGGAGCTCACCATTTTATTCTTACCTCTTACTAACAGAATGAATTTAGCAATATAACTTATGTTATGATTTAAATATAGTTCAACAGTGGAATGTATGTTATAAGTCAAATCCCCTCCCATATAATTAAGTTAAATAAGTTTGGAATTTCCATAATAAAGGCCTAAATCTCGGCTAAAACATCGGCCGACCTTCTATCGTTACTAGGATAGTCACAATCGACGTATCCAAGCAACGCTTTACAGCAGGGAACCATGCCTCGCAAAATGCGCGCCCACGCAAAATGCGCGCCCGCGCAAAATGCGGTCGAGTAGTCTCGCCCACTTCACATATATATATGATAATGGAGACATATTTAAGGCTCCTCGATAACCAGGTCATATACGATGTGACTTGTTCGTTACTACATGGCAGGGCAGCGTGTTTCAGAAAATTTTCTATATAATGCAAATATTTCTTGACTTGAGTGTTCCTAGCCAGTAGCATTGATTGATTGATTGGTGGTTGCTTTACGCCGTTTCGGCAGCATAGGCCATATTCACGGCGAGAAATGTTTGTTTTTTGTTCAAACCATCGCTTTTACATGAAAAAGCAGACAATCAATTATGTGCCAATAGACACTCATTAAATTAGAAAGCTCACAATCATATATTTGTGGTCAAGGGAAACAAATTCCCATAGAAAAAGAAAAGTTTTATTAATAATTGATAAAATCTATTTAGTAAACTATATGAGGTGGTACAGTCCAGCTACCCTCAAAAAGGCTAAAATGTTTTCCTGTTTTACCTTAGTAAAAAGGTCATGCATACTGTCTGCAGTGTAGAACTGTTGGTGCAGGGCCAAAAAATCAACGCAACTTAGTAAAATGTGTTTGAGTGTCAGCGGGGACTGACACCCAATACATTCAGGGGGAGGTTCCCCCTTGAGCAGAAAAGCATGTGTAAGCCACGAGTGGCCAATACAGCAGTGGCTAAGGACCACTTGGCCCCGCCGACCTCCCGCATGAGTCTGTGGTGGCTTTCCCACAGATGGTTCAATTTTTTAAAGTTTATTAATGTTTTCATCCCACTCATGTTGCCATTTGAATATTATGTGGGTGGCTATTAGTGGTTTCAGATCAGAGTGAGGGATCAGACACGGTTCAAGATCACAGTTCAGAGCCCGATCAGCTCGTTCATTTCCTTGTATGCCGGCATGGCCAGGCACCCAGCACAGGTGGATGTCATACCCATCCATTGCCAGTTGGTTCATTTTATAAATGACCGTTGCTAGAATAGGGTGATTCGTTTTCAGTCCAGCAACAGCCAGGAGGCAAGAGAACGAATCACTGTATATAACATAGTTAGTGTGGTTGGATACCTCGATACACTCCAACACGAGAAGGAGTGATCAGGCTTCTGCAATGAAAATCGAGCCCTATCGGCTTGATCGGGAAAACGTACACCAAATTTTTTCCCGTCGGCAGACTGCCGCAGCAGCTACCCGGCTTTGGTCTTTCGAACCATCAGTGTATATGGAGAGGTGGTCTGCAAACTGGCCTTGAATCTCTGCATGCAGTCCTTGGTACTCGAGTGGATGTGTCCCAGACTTCCTCAGTTCCGTGAGTCGAAGGATAACCGATGGCTTTCTCAACGACCAGGAGGGATGTTCTGGGACTTTGGCATCCTCCAACACGTCCAAATCCACGCCCAAGGCCTCCAAATGAGGTTTCATTCGGAGCCTCAGTGGCCAGATGTAATTCGGCCTGGCTTCATACCTGGATTCGTCATGTTGCTCGAATAGACAATTGTGTGCAGGATTCAATGCATTAGTTTTTATCTTGACTACATATTGCATGGCCAGTTTGATTCTCCTGTTGTTAAGTGATGGTTCATTGGCTTCGACGTAAAGGCTCTGAACCGGTGAGGTGCAGAAGGCCCCAAGGGCCAGGCGCAGTCCCTGGTGGTGGATCGTGTCTAGCAGCCCAATATATGATTCCCTTGCGGAACCGTATACTATGCTGCCGTAATCCACTCGTGACCGAACCAAGGTTCTGTACACGGAGAGCAGAACATCTCTGCCCGCTCCCCACTCTGAGCTGGACAGCACCCTCAGAATATCTAGCGCTTTCAGGCATCTTGTTTTCAGGTACTTTATATGTGGCACAAAAGACAGTTTTCCGTGAAGCCCAGAAATTTTGTTTTCTCAACAACTTTAATGGGATCCCCATCCAGGGTCAGCTCCGGTTCCGCATGCATTCTACGCAGCAGGCAGAAGTGCATGCAGACTGTTTTGGTCTTGGAAAATTTGAAACCGTTCAGAACTGACCATAGATGGATCCCATTTATGCTTGGTTGTAGCTGTCTCTCTATGACATTCATGTTAGCACCGCTGTAATATAAAACAAAGTCATCCACGAAAAGACTACAGGAGACCCCCGCTTTACAGCAGCAGCAATACCATTGACCTTGACCCTGAAAAGGGTCACGGCCAGTATGCTGCCTTGAGGTACTCCTAGTTCCTGTGAGTGTAGGCTGGAATAGGAAGTCTTGACACGGACGCGGAAATGCCTGAGGGCTAGAAAGTTCCTGATGAAAATTGGCAGGTGGCCACGAAGGCCAATCGCATGAAGATCCTCCATGATGCCATGCTGCCACGTTGTGTCATAGGCTTTTTCGAGGTCGAAAATGACACCCACAATGTGCTCCTTCTTAAGGAAAGCCCCAGATAGCACACAGCCGTCGGCCCGACGGCGGCCTCTCCGTCAGGCCAACGGTGGAAACCGTCGTCGGGCCGACGTTGTTTTGTCCAACCTCCCGCCGTCGCCTCGACGGCGGCTGCCGCCGTAGGCCCGACGGCGGCTGCCGCCGTAGGCCTGACCCAATATATTTATTCCAAATTAATAGAAAACCTTATAAATTTAATATAATATTTTTGGTTAGGGTTATAAGGTTAGGGTTCTTGATATCTATTAATTTTGAATAAAAGTAATATTTTGCACCTGTACGTATTGACACTATAGTGACAGTGTCTTCTCGGAAAAAACCAAGATGGCGGTCCTTCGTCAACCTTCCGTACCGGGTAGTTCAAATCGCATTAACACGAATAATTCCATTAATACATCGTAATAAATTACAAAACTTTTACAAAATAATCTAAACATATTAATAAACAAACCTGTTAAATAATTCCTTAAAATTCCTCCGATTTCTGGAGTTATTTGTTGAAAAAGAACGCTGCTCAACGATCGCATGTGTTCCGGTGGCGACTTGAACTGAGTCGAACCGTCAACAAACCGTACCCGATAATTCAAATCGTATTAAAACGAATAATTCCATTAATACGTCGTAATAAATTACAAAACTTTTACAAAATAATCTAAACATATTAATAAACAAACCTGTTAAATAATTCCTTAAAATTCCTGCGATTTCTGGAGTTATTTGTTGAAAAAGAACGCTGCTCAACGATCGCACGTGTTCCACTGGCGACTCGAGCTGGAAATTTACAGAACTGCGCATGCGCGGATAAACACCGTCGGCCCGACGGTGGGCCGACGGTGGTTCAAAAGTGGAAAGGGATTGAAACCTAACGTCGGAAGACCACCGACGGCCTGACAGTGGGCCAACGGTGGCTCGAATGTGGAAAATGAATGCAAACCTGCGGCGGGCTACCGCCGTAGGCCCGACGGTGGCTCGAAAGTGGAAAGGGATTGAACCCTACCGTCGGAACACCACCGTCGGCCCGACGGTGGCTCGAATGTGGAAAATGAATGCAAACCAGCGGCGGGCTACTGCCGTAGGCCCGACGGTGGGCCGACGGTGGCCCGACGGTGGTTCAAAAGTGGAAAGGGATTGAAACCTAACGTCGGAAGACCACCGACGGCCCGACGGTGGCCCGACGGTGGCTCGAATGTGGAAAATGAATGCAAACCAGCGGCGGGCTACCGCCATAGGCCCGACGGTGGCTCAAAAGTGGAAAGGGATTGAACCCTAACGTCGGAACACCACCGTCGGCCCGACGGTGGCCCAACGGTGGAAAGTCGGTGGCGACGGTGCGACCAATAGCCAACGTCAGGCCGACGGCTGTGTGCTATCTGGGGCATCTCTTATGAAGGTCTCCATGCGCACCAAATGGTCGAGGGTGCTGCAGCCCCGCCTGAAGCCACATTGAAGGTTGGACAGGTGGTGTCCTGACTCCAGTAGCCAGACGAGGCGGTTGTTTACCACGCGCTCCATGGTTTTACAGAAACAGCTTGTGAGGGCTATGGGACGATAGTTGTTGGCTTCACTTTGGTCTTTACCAGGTTTGGGAATCGGTATTACTGTCGCCTCCCGCCAAGAGGCGGGGACAACACCCGACTTCCAGATGTTGTTGAAGAGTTGAAGCAACAGTCTCAGTGCATGTTCAGGGAGATGTTTAAAAAATTGATAATGAATTCCATCAGGTCCAACTGCTGTGTCATGCGAGCTTTCCAAAGAACACCTCAACTCATCCATACTGAATGGGGATTTGTAGTGCTCCTCGCCATCGGAGGAAAAGCCAAGAGCTTTCGCCAGTAGCAAATTAGGGGTGTAATATAGCACCTGGAACTCCCGCTGCTCCCTAGATAGCTCGCTAGTCCTGCAATGGAGACTTAAATATTTCACTACAGCACATCAAGCTAGCTCTATTGACATTTCTAATTCTCAAGTGACTGCTTTCCAAATTTAGTCTACTTAAAGCATCACACACAATATTTTACGATCATTTGATGTAGATGGATCTGAATTCAAAATTATTAGTTATCAACATCCAAAAGAGGTGTCTGAGAAAGCTCATTATCTCTTGATTTAGAACACCCTGTCATAAGGCCTGACTGGACAGTCCCACTGTCTGTGATGAACATGAGACAAGTTATGGCATGTGTGGGACCATTTATGGGCTGCCGTGAATACACCCCACATTTCACTAACATTTATATGTAATTCAAGTATTTCCCTTTCTGGGTTAGAGTAGTGATGGCCCGAATATTTAATTAGCGGTTGCTGTTAGGTACTGATGAATGTTCCGACTATCCAGTCTGTTTCAAATGTTGCACCGTAACCCCAGTCCGATGCACCGGAATAAACCGAATGGATCGCGGCAAACTTTCCTAGAATCTTTGCCTTACCATTGAAAGTTCAAGAATAGTCAGCCCACCAACTGTGTCCTCTCTGAAGCCTTTAGATAATCTTACCAGATAATAGGGCTAGGACACGGTTCCCATAAGGTCATAGATCTGGCAAGAGATAGTTCTTCCACCTTTTACTACTTTAGAGTGTAGTGCGGTGTCGTATTCTCAGCGCCCGGTCATCGTCAGCGGCCTGTCGTGGCTTCTGCGCATGCGCATATTTTAAGACATATGCAAAAGACCCATTCCCTCGCCGGCTACAAGCTCAGGCACGGTACCCGGCTGTGTTAGGGACCGATTAGGCCGAATCTATTGAATGCATCATATTTAACAGAATTACATACTCAAATAATGAAATTTAATTAAATTAACCTTAATGCATATTAACGTCAGCTCACAGTTCAATCCAGTTAAACAAAACAATAGCATGATCGCCGCAACGTGCGAAAATCCGCGCATGCACAGAAGCCACGACAGGCCGCTGACGATAACCGGGCGCTGACAATACGACAGGGGCACTGGCGCTGGTGGCCGGAAGCAAGGCGCAGGTGTGTATCTATTGTCCAAACCCATACACACTTGAAACGACTTCTTCTCCACGACTTATATATGTATATATACACAGATGCATAATCACCCCCCCCACCCAAATATATGTGTCATGGGGGAATGTTGCAAGACACAGAAATGGCACGTCTAGAGGAGGATTCAAACCTAAACGTTTTTCCATTTCGGAACAAGCATTCTAACCATTAGTCTATCTAGTGTAGTTCGCCACAGTCACCCCATGAAATTGTACGTCTCAAACTTACAATAATCCAGAGAGCGCTCTTTTATTATATACTCAGGGAAGATTCAAAACTGTACAATGCTCAGCTTGTACAGGATCCTGGTAATGGCGCCAGTATCTTGAGGAGTGTTGCAACAAATGGGAACAGCACACCTAGACCGGGATTCGAATCCACATTTCTGCCATTCTAGGCTAAGTATGGCTAGCCTGTTAGACTACCTAAGTTCCTGGATGTAATCCACATTTCCATGCCTATTTGTGCATGTTAAATTTCACCTGAAGAACTACGTGTAACGCACTACACACACACACACACACACACATATATGTGATGTATAACACATTATACCGGCATAAATGCAAGGGGAACATACTTTATATACCTATTCCTCCTTGGTGCATCAGCTGTCGGGGTAATTGGTGCGTGGGGCCCCCCGTCGCGCCACACACACCAGAGGAATTGTTTTTATTATCCTATAATATATATATATATAAATATGTGATGCATAACGAATTGTGAGTATAAATATGCAGAAGACATAGACAATATCACAGTATTTCCTGACTATTAACCAAATGATAGATATGTGTCAATCACAGCAACAACAAAAAGTTTAAGTATATACACTTATACATAGCGGCATTTATATCTATCTATTCTCGATGTCGGACATCCGGGCATTTTTGCGCTCACAACGCTCGAAGGGTAAAACAAATGCCACTGTTATAGAGACAACATTAAAACTACCCTCACTATCACAGTAATTTGTCCTTTTTGGTGCTTTGAAAGTGAATTTCTCGTCTCTATTAAATAGTTCAGATCTTTCTCTACAATTTCACATTCAGCTTTTTTTTTATCAGCCAATTGGAAGTTCTTCAATTTATTTTGCGAAAATAGTTGTTGAGGCCATGATCTGGTAAGGCTAACATTGGCACTGACACTCAGAATATCCCAACTTTCACTATTATCTCTGTTTTTAATACTTTCAAAGAAAATTGCTCTTAGGTTAAATCAAATACTTCAGATCTTCCTCTTCAATCCCGCATTAAGATATTTTTAATCGATCCAATGCAAGCTTTTAAATTTATTTTACAAAGATAAATGCTCCGCATAGACAGCATTGCTGCAGCACAAATCACTGCGGTGTTTTACCCTTTGCGGGCTAGGTTCCGGGGTTGTAACGCCACGCCGACATCGAGAATATATATGTTATATATATATATATTGGTGATTGTGCATATATATAGATATACAATTCTTAGTTGGGAATATCGACTTACTTGCTTGAGTTGCTCCAACTCGTTCATACCAAGTGTCCCTTGTGTCTGTGAGATCTTTGTCATTAGCGTTTCATGAGGAGTTAGCATTAAGCCCAGCCTGAAATTCATCGTTTCAATCTTCTTGGATTCTCTGTCCACGAGGTATTTAATATATTCCGGGAAGGGCAGGTGAAGGCTACGTATTTTCTCAAACTAGAAGAGAGAAATATTGCACACCATGCATTGTCTTACCTCAAACTGTGCGTGAATTGCACCAGGGCTAATTGGATTGGTGGGGCTGCACACAGATCCCAACAAGCATCTGACACTATATATATCTATATATATATAGTTTTCAGGAGAGTGGGTCACTCAAACTAGAAGAGAGAGTGACCCAACTAGAAGAGAGAGTGACATTTATTTAATGTTGTCATATTAGGCATATAACCGTATATATATATATACGGTTATATGTATATATATATAAATATATACACACATACATATTATGGAACACAATTTCTGGTTTTATTCAGTATTTAGTCTAAATCGAATTAAAGATATCATTAAATATTTAATGATATCATTAATTCGATATGATCATATCATGAAATGTATTTGAACACGTTTAAATTGGGATACTTTTTATTCTAGTTAATCATAAGATCAAATGTATTTTATCATATCATTAAATCAATTTCATGATATGATTAAATATAGTACATTTAGAAATAGATTTAATGATATGTTAAAATACACACATAACTAATCATATCATTAAATCGATTTGATGATCTGTTAAAATCGATTTGATGATCTGTTTAAATAGGACTTACTAGGTAACGAATGCTCCCTGGACGTCGGATGCATTTGATGATATCCCCCTTTCTCTCTCATCTCCATGTCCCCGTCTCCTGCCCCCCCCCCTCTCCAAGCCTCCCTCCCCATTCCCCTCCTTCGTCTCCGTCCCCTCTCCCCATTCCTAACCCCCCTCCCCCACTCTGCCGTATCCCCCTCTCTGCCATATTATCCTCTCTCCCGTATCCCCCCTCTCCCGTACCTCCCTCTCTCCTTCTCTCCCCTATCCCCTCCCCATCCCCATCCCCAGTGCAAAACGTCTATTTTATTCAAAATTAATAGAAATGCAAAAACCTAACCTTATAAATTTAATAGAATCTATTCGTTGAATATGTTGTCTATATGTGTCCCAAGCGGTTTGTGTCTAGGTGGTGTGGTTTTAGAGATATTTCACTTTTTCTGTAAGAAGATTGCTCACGGTCATTGACAATGCACTGAGTTTGCCGGGACGCGTAGTACAAAACGTATATTTTATTCAAAATTAATAGAAATCCAGAACCCTAACCATATAAATTTAATATTATCTATTCGTTAAATATGTTTTCTATATGTGTTACAAGCGGTTTGAGTCTAGGTGGTGTGGTTTTAGAGATATTTCACTTTTTCTGTATGAAGATTGCTCACTGCCATTGACAATGCATTGAGTTTGCCGTACGCGCAGTGCAAAACGTCTATTTTATTCAAAATTAATAGAAATGCAGAACCCTAACCTTATAAATTTAATATAATCTATTCGTTGAATATGTTTTCTATATGTGTTCCAAGCGGTTTGTGTCTAGGTGGTGTGGTTTTAGAGATATTTCACTTTTTCTGTAAGAAGATTGCTCACGGCCATTGACAATGCACTGAATTTGCCGGTACGCGCAGTACAAAAAGTTTATTTGATTCAAAATTAATAGAAATGCAGAACCCTAACCGTATAAATTTAATATAATCTATTCGTTGAATATGTTTTCTATATGTGTACCAAGCGGTTTGTCTCGAGGTGGTGTCGTTTTATAGATATTTCACTTTTTCTGTAAGAAGATTGCTCACGGCCATTGACAATGCACTGAATTTGCCAGTACACGCAGTACAAAAGGTGTATTTTATTCAAAATTAATAGAAATGCAGAACCCTAAGCTTATGAATTTAATATAATCTATTCGTTGAATATATTTTCTATATGTGTACCAAGTGGTTTGTCTCTGGGTGGTGTGGGTTTAGAGATATTTCACCTTTTCTCTATGAAGATTGCTCATAGCCATTGAGTTTGCAGTGTGACAGTGTGTCATCCTGCAGCCAAACACTGTGCGCACTGACCTAGATATCCGTCATGACGTCACATGAAATTGGTCAATACGGGAGGTCAGATAAGTATCTGATCAGATCATTAATTGCGCATGACACAAGGTGGCGCCATTTAATGATAACACGAAATGAAGTTCACACATTCTCCACTAGTTGGCTCCACCTCCGGGTTAAGCTAAGGACAGAAAGACATCTCCCCCTCTCTCCCTGCCCCCTCCCTCCCCCCTCACCCACCGCCTCCCCATCTCCGCTGTCCCTCACCGACCCCCCCTCCCCTCCCCTCGTCCCCCTTCTCCCGTCCCCCTCCGCTGTCCGTCACCGACCCCCCGTCCCCTCCCCGCCCCCTCCCCCGTCTGCCTCTCCCCTTCTCCCGCCCCCCCTCCCCTCTCCTCGTCCCATTCCCGCTCCCCGTCGCCACCCCCTCTTCCACGTCCCCTTCACCCTCCCCCTCCCCCGTCTCGCCCGCGCCCCTCCTAACCCATGCCTTCAGCCCCGGTCTCCCTATCCTGGAGGTCAGAAGTGTTTGATTAGATCATTAATGCAGATCTGTGCACACGATCTCACAGCTTTCAGTATTGTCTAAAGCTATTTTCCGTATTCCTAAAGGACTTTCAGTAACACTTTTACCGTGAAAAAAAATTACATGATATTCACAAGCAAAAGTTCCAGGCATCCCATTACAAGATATAAAGCCGTGTTCAGGCGGGAAAAGTTTAAAGCGATTTAGACAAAGCGAATCATATGAATCGATTTAGTTTGAAAGTGTTTCGCGTTCACACGGGCAGTGCTTGGGCCGGAAATCGATATCAGCGCATGAGCAAGTCGATACTAACCAGTGCCAGTTTGGGTTCGTCGACATCGCCACAAGAGAGTGTGGGTTCGACCTAGATATGTATGGACTGAATCGTATTGGTTTGGAAGGGTCAAAACTTCTGCTGGGCAGTGAAACCCTAAAAATAAATGATGAAAAAAATATCTGTGCACAGCTAGCAGTTTCATAGACTAAATTATATAATATGCGCTTTTGATCGACCGGAAAGTCAACAAACTAAGGTCTCGACTGCGCATGCGTGTGACGTCCTTAATCCGCCTCAGTGCGTTCACACGGGCAAAATAAATCGGTTCACAGAAATCGATTCACGTACACTACCTCGACAAGTGGTTTACAGTATCCAGATCACACGAATCGATTCAGCCCTAATCCGACTCAGCCGCGCGTTCACACGCGAAATGCAACCCAAACTATACAAGTCGATTTCTACGAATCGATTTACATTGCCCGTGTGAACACGGCTTATGACATATTACACTGCAAAGCTAGGACTTCATCATATTTTGAGACTGACAATTCGACAATGAAACAAACCAATCTGTTTTTCATAGTGTAATAATTATACTGTAAAGCCAGACATATAACGTAAGGAAACAAACAAATGCGTATTTGCGTATTCAGTGTTTGATTCCGTAACAAATACGGGAGAATACGGAGGGTGCACACATCTGTTAATTGCACATGGCACAAGGTGGCACCATTTAATGATAACATAAAATGAAGTTCGCACAGTTTCAGCTAGTCGGCTCCACCTCCGGGTTAAGCTAGGGACAGACAGACGTCTACTCCCCCTCTCCGTCCCTCTCTCCCGTATCGCCCACTCTGCCTCTCGCCCCTTCCCCTCCCAGTCCCCGTTCCCCTCTCCCCAGTATCCTCTCCTTCTCCCCTTCCCCTCTCCCTCCCTCTCCCTCTCATCTACAAATTCTGCTAGTAATAGGGAGCATCAATTAGTTCCAGAAGTATTTAATGATGTTTAAATCAATTTTATCATATGATCAAATCCATTTCAGCATATGTTCAAACACAGTCTATTTCATCATCTTATTATATCATTAAATCGATTTAAAGATATGATCAAATATAATTTTACATATGTTTAAAGTTGCATAGTCCGATGGTTTTGAGTTTCTGTCATTTTCTGAGTTAAATATATTAAATTGATTTCTATAGCCTCCTTTACTTTAGTTTGAAGTAACTTTTATTTTAAATGTCTAACTTATGAGATATTTGAAGTGCAACCATCCACAAATAATTTTGGCAAGCACGCCAAAACTCTGAAACCATAGGCTCCTGCGATAACCGGATCTAATAACTTGGCTCTGAATGCCCTTCTAGAGTACAACCCTGTTAAACCAAGCTCGGTTAAACCAAACGATCGGTTAATCCAAACTTCTTTCGGCGGCCTGGCAACTACCATTTATCATATAAAAAAGTTGGTTAAATGAAAGTTGGTTAATATGATAGTTATACTAGACTTACCTGTAAATTGACGTATTACTAGGATTCTTAAAAATCTACGAATATGAAGGTAAGGATCAGGCGAGAGGTCAAGCTCGTGCAGGCTGTAACGTGTAAGTAAAGAACAACCGCACAGCTTGGTGGCTAGTTAACAAGTGAGTTTATTTATAGAACGGAGATCCCGCTGCTATGCCTCACCGGGCACACGGGTGGCGGCCCACATACGTACACATATATATATGACATCTCCCTTTCAGAATGCGGAACCAATCCCTTTGCTTATTCTGCATCACTGTAATACATTTTATCAAGGGGTTTATTTATGCTGTTTATAATAACCATCATTGCAATAACAATAACAGTAACAATAACCATAATCTTAGTATACATGTTATGTGATCTAATATGGTAACGGAGGATGATTACATCTTTGCTTTATTGATTTGACCTGGCTTGACAAGTCCTGTTTGTTAACCAGTTGTTATAGATATTTGGTATCACTTTCAACAACGTTACCACTATATGACATGTGTAATGCTACATTGCTACCGTCATCCAGTCTCTATTTATCACTCTATCGCTTTTCATTACAAGACATCCGTATCTTAATTCTACTTTTCTACAAATCTAGTCTTATAACTGGTTTTATGATTCGTCCGAAACTGGACATTCTTACAGGTGTGGCTTGTGTCTCCTGGTGGTTATTTTCTTCGGCTTGTTGTGTGTCATCGTGTGGTGTCTGTGGTTGTATTTCAGGTGTCTGCGGTGTTGCGTTTGGTGCCATTTCCGTTACATACTCCTCTTTGGGAATTTTGAATATCTGTGTTCTGTTTCTGATAATTTGACGGTGGTTGGAATTTCTTACTTTGTATTCCCTTCCAGTAGGGCCTTGTACTTTCGTGATGATACCGGGAGCCCATTGCCTGTTGTGATTTTGGTATCGAACTCGATTGCCCTGTCTGAGTGGTCTATGTGTTGTCCCGGCTCTTTGATTGTGGTAGTACCGTTGTGTCTGTTGTGTTTGTTGTATCTCTTTTGATTTATTCTTTTCGGTGTGTGGTTTAAGATTTGTGCGATGTATGGGCATCCTAGATCTCAACCGCCGACTCATTAGAAGTTGTGCTGGAGAAGCATTTAATACAGGTAGTGGTGTGTTGCGATAATTTAATAGAGCTAGTTCTAAGTCTATTTTGTCCCATTTGCACTTTCTGATCATGTTTTTAATCGTTTGCACGAAACGCTCTATTTGTCCATTGCTTTTTGGAAACTGTGGGCTTGAATAAATGGGATTAAATGCATAGTGTTGCGCAAATCTGGTGTATTCTAAGCTGCGGTATTGTGGGCCATTGTCGGAGACGACAAATTTTGGTATCCCATGTCGTGCAAAATTATCTTTTAACGCTTTAATTACGCTGGTGGATGTAATGTCATCTAGGAGTGTTACCTCGGGATATTTTGAGTAATAGTCTACCGTTATTATGTAATATTGGTTGTCTATTTCAAAGAGGTCTGTTCCTATCTTTTCATATGGCGTGCACGGGATGTGGTGACTTACCATCGGCTCGGTGTGTTGCTGTTTCCTATGAATTTGGCAAGTAGTGCACCTTTCTATGCGATTGGTTATCTGTGCATCTATGTGGGGCCAAAAAACTGTGTCACGTGCAAGTTGTTTTTGTGATTCCCAGGTGTGTTTCGTGTAGGATTTCTATCACCTTATCTCGGAGTTTATGTGGGATCAGCAACCTGTTGCCTTTCATGACCATGTCATTTTCTATCGTTAGGTCATCTTTGTGTGCGTTGTATGGTTGAATGTTTTGTGGTAGCAATTTGCTGGGAGTGTGCCAGCTGTTTTTTATATGTTGTTTCAGCTCGATGAGTGCGTCATCTGTTTTGTACTCCTCTTTTATCTCGATCATGATATCTGATGTAGCGTCGATCGCGGCCACGCTCAGGGTGTCGTCATATAGGTTTCGGGGTTCCAGCGTGTTGCTGTGTGCCCTGGATAGTGCATCTGCAAAGAATAATTTGGATCCTTTTATATGGGTTAGTGATATGTTGTAGTTTTGTAGGCGCATGCGCATACGTTGCATGCGCGCTGAGAGCTTATGGATGGGTTTATCTATTATGGCTATCAATGGTTTGTGATCTGTTTCTATTTGCACATGTTTACCATATATGTAATTGTGAAATCGTTGGCAACCGAAACAGATAGCTAGCAGTTCTTTTTCAATTGTGGCATAGCTGCTTTGTGCTGTGTCAAGTGCCCTGGAGGCCATTGCTACCGGTTTTCCATCTTGAATGAGTACAGCCCCTAGCCCTGACTGGCAAGCGTCTACTTGTATGGTAATAGGTTTCTTTACGTTATAATATGTTAATACTGGAGCTTCTTTTAATTTCTGTTTTAATGTTTCGAACGCCTTCTCTTGTTCAGTTTGCCAATGCCACGCAACGTTTTTGGTTAGCAGTGTTCGGAGTGGTTTAGCAATTTCCGACATGTTCGGGATGAACTTATGGACATACCCAACCATGCCAAGAAATTGCTGCACTGCTGCTTTGTCGCGTGGCGTGGGCATGTCAACGATAGCTTGTATCCCACGTATCCTACCTGATTTTGACATATTTTGCTTTTATCTGAGTTTAGTTTCAAATTGACTGTCCTGGCGCATTCTAATACGGCCTCTAATCTGTCATCATGTTCTTTTTTTGTTGACCCGTATATGAAAATGTCGTCTGTCACAATTCCGACGCCTGGGAGATCCCCCAGGATGCGCTGCATTTCTTCGATGAAGATATCCCCGGCTGTCTTTATGCCAAAAGGCAGCCGAGTATATCTATATCGCCCCCACGGGCTATTGAACGTGCAAAGCCGTGAGCTGTTCGCATCCAGTTGGATCTGCCAGTATCCTGACTGTGCATCTAGTACAGAGAAATACTGGGCGTCGGCAGTGTTAGCAATGATTTCATCGATCGTCTTTGTGTGATATGCCCCACGAAGGATCGCCTTGTTCAGCTTAGTGGGGTCGAGGCAAATGCGTATCTTATTTGGTTTGCAAACAATCGTGATCGAATTTACCCATCCCGTCGGCTCGTTTTGTTCTATTATTACCCCCAGTTCCAACATTCTCTTTATTTCATCATGTACTTGATTTTGTATAGCATATGGTATACGTCTGGGGGGATCGACTACTGGCACTACCTTGGGGTCAGTATGTATAATGGCGTTTGTTTTGATCAACCCTAACCCATTGAATACATCGTCATATTGCCTCACCAAGTCTTCGGCGTGTGTGCTGAGACAACCAGCTGCGGGTGAATGTTCGATCAGTTCATCTATCCTGGCGATAATCCGTAGTTGTACACAGGCTTGTTTTCCCAGGATAGCGTGGCCCTGACGCACCACCTGGAACTTGATCGGCTGTCCCTTGACGTCCATGATCGCTTCCCCATCAGGGACTATCCTATGTCCCGAGTATGTCACAAGGCGACATTTGGATTTTGTCAAAGTCATTCCGGGTAAGCGATCGAACGCCCTGCGCGGGATGAGGTTCGCTTCGGATCCTGAATCCACCTTGAATCGGACGTCTCGGCCTGCGATGCACAGATCCACATGTCATAGTCCAGGTTGATCGTCGCTGAAGATCGCGCCCGTGAATAGGTCCGCTTCTAAGCTGTCCGCGTGCATCTTGTTGATGTTTATGCCTGTAGCCCCGCTCGCTCCTCTGTCATGGTCGGGTATGTCCATTGAAAGTTCATGTACAGTTGGAGGTTTGCTCCTGCAAACTTTCATGAAATGACCTATCTTCCGACATGAACTGCAAGTTTTCCCTTTGGCTGGGCATGCCCCTCTTCGGTGGTTAAATCCACAGTTTCCGCATATCATACGGCTCGTGTCATTGTTGTTGCTGCTTTGGGTTCTCCAAGATGGCGCTGTCGGTCCTCGTGTCACAGGTGCACCGGTCGTCCTTGTCATGAGGTGTACTTCTTTTGTTAGGTCTTTACTGTGTTGGCTTTCTAGCTGGTCGGCCTTGAATTCACTCATCTGGCAAATTTCTATACATTTTTGGAGTCAAGTCAGCCGTTTGCAGTAACTTGTTTCTTAGCTCGATACCGCTCACACCTGCTACTATGCGGTCACGCAGTAGTGACTCCTCTGTGGGCCCATACTCGCAATCGGTTACGCGGTCCCGCAGTGCAGTGATATAGGTGTTAATGTCTTCAGTAGTTTGATTGTGTGTATTGAAACGGTATCGAGTAATAATTAAATTTGCCCTGCCAGTGCAATGCTCCTTGAATGCCTTCATCAGCGGTTCGATGCGGTCTTCGTCGTCAGATTGTAGGTGCAGGTTTGCATGCACCCTTTGAGCCTCCTCACCGGCCACATGTAGGAACACGCAGCATTGAACGTCCTCTGTTTTCTCTTTCACATCTGCAGCAGTTGCATAAATCTTATACGCTCGGTACCATTTTTTCCAGTTTGTTGCTGCATTATTATCCAAAATGAGAGGACCAGGCGGTTTTAGTCCTGTTAGCGGCATCTTGGTAGCACATCTGACACCATGTAACGTGTAAGTAAAGAACAACCGCACAGCTTGGTGGCTAGTTAACAAGTGAGTTTATTTATAGAACGGAGATCCCGCTGCTATGCCTCACCGGGCACACGGGTGGCGGCCCACATACGTACACATATATATGTAACCTCAGTATTCGTAGTTGGAGGGAAGCAAAAAACCTAACACCAGGATCCGGACCCCTCTCCCCCTGAAATATTCGTATGCATTTTTGTCAACCCTTAATCTTTTATCTTTATAATCAAGTTATCGGGTTGTCCCTTCTCTCCTTTATAGGTGTGGGAGGGTGGGGCCCTGATCCTTACCTTTGTATTCGTAGATTCGTAAGAATCCTAGTAATACCTCAATTTACAGGTAAGTCTAGTATAACTATCATATTCTTACTTCACCTTCTAAACCGGAAGTTAAGTATCCGGGGAGAGCCTTTGAAGCATGTTTTTTTGTGTACCGACCTTCATTTTTGGCCTTTTCCTTCGCCTCTACTTTCTTCCTTCCTCCTTTCCTTCTCTCGCGGTTCTCATCCGTTCTGCCTCACGCTCATGTTCACGCTTTTCGCCTTCTGTAATATTATAATTTCTGTGCTTTCACACGTTTAGTAGCATTTGTTCAGTTTATTGAGACATGTCATCCAGCATTTTCTTCAAATAGAACTCTTTCATTTCTCAACATTTCTTTTATAAATCATCCCAACTGGGCCTTTTATTCATCTTTTAATGAATACATGTTTCTTTCTCAGTCACCATAATAACTTTTCCAAACCACTTCATCCTATGACTTTCATTAATTGATTCTTTATTTGGTTTTTCGCTTGTCGTATAGCCTTCTGCTAGCTTTGTTGGTTTCTATATATAAATATATAGATAAATACACCTCTTGAACCTCTTGCTCTGAACCTGGCATTCCCTCTGAACTGTTTGTTATACAGGCCTCCGTGTCTCCCTTGGTGCTTGAAACTATTCCTACGTTTTCCTCTGTATGCGTGGTTCGTATTCGTACAGTTGTCCGACGCCCTCACTGACTTCAGGAGTTGCTTGTTTCTCTCTCCCAAGTTGTCACCCAGCAACTATTCTGTCGGCTCTGGGAGATCCCCATACACATCCCGCTTGTCATTTATTAGTTCCTTTCCAAGTCTGGAATGTACTACCTTCCGCACACTCAGCTTTCTATCCAGTTTCATTTGTGTGTGTGTTGCCAACACTAACCTGTGCATCCAACTCTGGGTCGGCCGATCCCGGTTGTAGGATTAAGTTCATAGTGGGTGCTATGGCAGTAAGCACTCCCACTATGCCTTTAGACACGGTCAGAAGCGCATTCTCCCCTTCTTTCCGACTCTCGGCGAACCTGATTTCTTCATTTAGAACCTGGACCCTTGCCAGGGGCACGTCTGCCAACACTGTGTAGAGTCAAGAGATCTCCCGAATGGTCTTCAGGTGTTTCTGCACTCCTTTTAATGGCCCCCATAGTAATGTTGGATTGGCCCCGCCATACTCTCACTTATCATGATTTGTGGAGTTACGGGTTTCTTAACTTTCTTGTATGTCTCCTGGAGCTCCGTCAGAAGCGAGCCTTGATGTAAATTAGTATCTAATTTGAACTCTCGCCTTGTTTTTTTTGTACCGTATGCTGAGTCGTTGTTCATGTACTGCTACCACTCTGTGCCGTAGCCTGTTGCTGCTCGAACTGCAAAGTTTTTCTCGCCCCCGCCACTGGCTCGTCAATTCTTGTCGTCACCGGCTTCAACTTCACTAAGCCCAATCTTATTGCCAACAACTGTTCTGCCGTATTCATAGAGCTTATTCATTCATTTTCCTCCTCTTCCCAGTATCGGGAGTCTTGATCATCTTCCTTCGGTTCGTGATCAGCCCACTCACAGTCGCCACTTCCATCATGACCCACATATGTCTCGCGGCCGCCATCTTGACTCAGAAAGGCCTCGCGTTCGTAACGCATTTCATCTCGAATGTTATCCTGTAACTGTTCTGATTCCAGTCGAAACGACTTAGCTTCTTCTCTCAACACCAGCATATCATCATACATCTTCTTAAAATCCATCATATCAGGTACCGCCGCTTTCTCGGAAGATACCGACCCAATATTCACCGTAACAGCTTGACCGACATCGGTGTGCTTTGCGCGCGTCTTGACTTTCGTATCAGCCGCCATCTTTTTACATGGCTTTGTTTTGGCTATCCTAGCTGGTTCTGCCATTTCACTGTCCGATTCACTTAAACAATGTAATGATATCAGTGGCTGGTCTTCAGTAGACATCATTTTAGCCTTCTTTGGTGTATCAACCAAGTTCAGTCAGTAACACGACCACTCCTTCGATATCAGTGTAGAAGCCTGTATTCGAACAGCCGAGAAATGAATGGCCGAGAAGCGTTCTGAAACGACATCATATTGAGGCCTTTAGCACAATCATAGCACCTCACAACAATACTTCACATGCACAGACACAACATGATTGTTTTCACAACAATCTTCAGTCAATTATCACGTAACTTCCTCCTAAAAACTTACCTTTTGTAGCCTTCTCCAACTCGCTGTTGCAACTTCGCTGCCGAGTTTCAAACTGAGGCCACTTCCGGTCTGCGCGAACTTGACCTCTCCTCGGATACTAACTTCCGGTGTTAGAAAGAAGTAAGAATCCAAATTATCAGTTAATCCAAACAAAATTGTCGGACCCAGGGCCACTCCGGTTTGGTTGAACCAAACTTTCATGTTGTTATAAGGTCATCTAACTTTACAAAAATGATAAATGGTAGTATTTTGGCGGGCCGCCGAAAAAAGTTTGGATTAACCGATCATTTGGTTTAACTGAGCTTGGTTTAACAGGGTTATACTGTACATACATAAAAAACAATAATCAAAGTGTCCACATACATTGTATATTACATGTGCAATACACTCTTCCTCAAAGTCAAAGTCAAAGCCAAAGCTCGGTTAAACCAATGATCGCCTAATCCAAACAAATTTCTAGGGTCCCTTCAAGTTTGGTTTAATGGAGTTATACTGTATATGGCGACAAGTGCTTAATATGTGCACCAGTATCTAAGTTGGATATGTAGAATCAAATCTGGATAATTGTTTTGGTTTTGAAAATTTGATGTTTTCATCGGACTATGCAGCTTTAAATGGTGTACCACTTAGACATATCATCAAATGCATTTGATCTCTTCAAATGCATTTTATGATATCATCAAATGTATTTGAAGACCTAGGAGGTAAACCTTAAACTTTAAAACCAAAACCAACAAAGTGAAGCCTGTCAGATAAAGTAACTATAGATAACCAAACAATTAAACAGTTGTATAATTAACAAGCTCTCCAGGGGGGGGGGAGGGGATGTGGGAAAATACTCAGAGAACGAATGCATGCAGTAGATAACAACAACTGAAGGTGACAAAACAAGAGGAACCACGACACCATTACTGTCTAGTGGTGAAAACAAGTCATTACACTTAACCGTTATATGGGCAGCATGAATACACTGTCACAAACAAAATGCTACTAGGGTCCAATCAGTTAACCTGTGTCGATTGATTGATTGGTGGTTTCTTTACACCGTGTCGGCAGCATAGGGCCATATTCATGGCGACAATTGTTTGGTTTTTATTAGCCATCGCTTTTACAGAATGTAACGGTACAGAATCAATTCTGTGTCAGTAGACACTGTTGATTTAAAAAGCTCACAGTAACATAGTTTGTGGCTAAGGGAAAGTTTAGATAAAAGTTAAAAGTTGTTAATTGATCTAATGGGTGTAATAGACTATATGAGATGGTGAAGACCTGCTGCCCTCCAAAAGGCTGAAATGTTTTCTTGTTTTACTTTTCTGAAAAAGTTGTGCATGCTGTCTGCAGTGTAAAACTGTTGGCACAGGGCCAAGAAATCGACACAACTTAATAAAATGTGTTTGAGTGTAAGTGGGGACTGACACCCAATATATTCATGGGGAGGGCCCCCCTTGAAGTTAACCTTTGTTCTTAAACTAGATATTCAAAGAAGACAGAACAGTGGCTCTTTGAGACACAAGGACCGTGCTCACGATGAGTCCATATCTGTCGGTTTCGAGAAGACTGAAAGAGCGGCATGCTTGTATTGCGATCATGGTTCAGTAGTTTTAATTTATCATGTTTCAAGTGATATAAGGATACTTTACCTCCGCCAATTCCAGGAAGAATTCCAGTGAAATATCGGTTTGCACTGCCTGCAACCAAAGAGAAATACACGCGTCAACGTGCTTTAATTTCAATTTCAAACAAATACTCAAAGGTATACCAAGCATATGTGCTTTATTATGTACACCTGTGCTTTCCAGGAATATACTTTTGTACCTTCCGATATTTCTTTTTTCTTTTGAACATTATACTTTAAAACGTTTTGGATATTAATCTATTTTGAACATTTCCCGTTGCTTTCATTCTCTTAAAAAAAACAAGAGACCTGGAAAATATATGCACACACAAAATGTCAAATTGTGTAAATAAGTACAATATTTAGAAATACTGCACTGTATATATATATATATATGTATGTAAGTATATATACATAATATAGTGAGTATATTCCTATACGTCTATAAATCCTCGGCTGGAGGTATCTTATTATTATTATTATATATCATTATACGCTCGGTTTTTCCTCCAGTTCGATATCAGCTAGGATTTTGCCCGAGCCTATGGTGCGATGGTGGCGCCGCCACCTGGGTAATCCGGGTACTTATGTTCCAACAATGCTGATTCACTTGCTCGAAAAAGTTGAAGCTGGCAAGAACAGTCTACTGGCTACCTGTGTTGCAGCCACAGGAAGGTCTAGAGAGGACCCTTTCTACATACATTGAATCTACCACCATGCTACTAGTGCATGGGCTTCCTGACTGTCGACGATCTGTGTGTCGACGATGTGCTTATATATATGTGCATATATATATTAAAGAGTACACACGCATATGCTTCATAATCCATTAGGGAAATACAAACAAGGATACTACCACCATCAGTTCCTCCCCTCTATATGTATAATGTAACCATCTCTTAAAATACCTATTATACAAGCATCGCTTTTCTGGGATCCTTTCTGTCTGTAAGGAATTTGTATGCATTTATTGTATCACCTCAATTTATTGTAAACATACCTTGCAGAGAGTTAAAATAAAAGAATTGATTGAATTGATACACTGTCCAGACTTATACTTATAGTTATAGTTCCCAAGCGTGAATGATCGTTGAAACGCTTGGGAACTTTTCATAGCTATCTCTCCAAAGTGTAAGAATACCCGTTCTTTAAAGAAAATACATCGTCTACTCTTTCCATAATTGTTTTTGAACATTACATACTGAAAAGTACATTGGCCCCATTTACCATGAACCGACCCTTTTACATGTATCTAGATATGTATTTGTATGCGATGTACAACGAATTATCCGAGTATAAATATGCGGAAGGTCTAGAAAACGTTTCATTATTACTTGGCTATTCACCAAATGCTACGCATGGGTCAGTCAGAGTGTTGGTTGGTTGTTGGAGATTTAGGTCTTGACAACATCTAAGGTCATATCAGGATGAGTACCGACTTGTGACAGTGTGCACTCATGGTGACTTTATAGTGCTGCCCCACTGAGAAATCAGGCTGCCGGCAGCATGACCCAATATCCCACTCAGTCACATTATCCCGACACTGAGCCAACCAGTCCTTGCCCTATCCTATTAATGCTAGCACCAGGCTAGGAAGGGACAAGTATCAATTTTATAAGTCATTGGTTTGACTCGACACGGAACCGAACTGCAGACCTTCCGCATGTGAGGCCCATGCTCTACTAATTCGGCCACCGCACCCGGTCATCAGTCACAGTGGAATGCTATTTGAAGTGCAACTTACCTTATCTTTCACTCTCGTGATATCTATACTTAGCAGCCTTTCAGAGATGGCCTCTCTCACCTGCATAATAAAACAATTTGAATCATTTCTAGATACGTTAGAGACAGGAAGGTGGTTTAAATGCGAAAGTTGAATTGTAGCTTAAAATAAATTAATAGCATACGTCCCTCCCTCCAGGGATGCTATTTAATGGATACATATTGATTACTGCTTCCCATGTCAATTTTTCATAAATCCCCAAAACCCACAAAAGCAAAATCATACAATAAAATCCACAACAAATATATACGTCAGAATGGGTCATGGTGGCGCCACCACACGGGCAAAATACTACTACTCTATAACTTTGATCTTTGCGTGAATAGAAATGCATTACACCGAGTTCTAACCAAAGAGCCCAGGAACCCACACAAATTACACAATTATATTCTGAAGACATTCAATGAAAATAACCTATATAAAAAATACGAGCTAACGAATGTATATGCAACACCAGCACACTCAGGCAAGGTGTGCTTCCCTCACTTGTAACCCGAGACTAGTGCGCAATTCATCCGCCGAGTGGCACCAGGGGTAACTGGATCAGGTGGTAGTGGGGGGGGGGGGGTGCTGCGCTCAGATCCCGACCAGCATCTGACAATGTAAATACTGCGCAATATAATTGTGGTTGATTCGGCACGATGCGGCATAGATATAAGATTCACCCCGCACTACTACAGTACAGGGGTGAACCTACAGGCTATGTAACAGCTGGCGAAAATGTCCCTCACAGTGGATGGCCTCTCCTGCCTGTTCTACCATATGTTGATTAAAATCCAATAGCCACAATCCATTGTATCCATTTCTCCTCAATATATATTCTCCAGTCTCCAGAGTCTCCAAATCACATATTACCAGGCTCAATGACTCAAAATCAGTTTGCAGTGATAGTGTTCATGAAATAAATTCTCCATGTTTGACTTTGAATGCACTGTTTGTACCACCTGACTACCTCAGCCAATCAAAATGTACCCCCTGACTACATCAGCCAATCAAAATGACATAGACTGGACTCTATCAAAATGGCTGAAATGTGGATATGTCCATCCAGATTTTAAACTTCAGGCATCTATGAATATAACTGACTAAACAACTCAAAAGGTAAGGGTAAATACACACAGGTAGGTGAAGGATATATTTTGCTTCTTTGATTGTGGAATTAGGGTCTCATTTCATTTGCCCATTTTTCACCAGCTTTTATATAGGGTTGGTTTTCACCCCTGTTCTGTAGTACGGGGTGAATCTCTTATCTAGATGCAGCAGTGCCTCGCTTCCAGGAGCCCAGCTACATTGTCGCACTTTAAGCACGTGCCAACACGTTCTCTCGGCATCACATTTTGTTCATACTAAATCTGTTATAATATGCACTTAAGAAAAGAAATTGTGCTTGCAATTTTTTATATATTTCTGGGAAGCACGTTCGAACAATTTTGTGATTAGAATTTCTTTAATTTGTGGCTAAGCCCCTGGCTCCGGTGCAAGCTTGCTAGATGCCGCCAATGAGTAGATGTTTGTTTGTTTGTTGTTGTTTTACGTCCTAGCAACATCTAAGGTCATATCAGGACGGGGCAATGAGTAGATGGCCACCCACATACGCAGGTGCTTCACTCACTCCTGAACCAGACGGGATGGCCGAATGAGTTAGAGCGTCCGTCTCCCGTGTTGGTAGATTGTGGGGTCATGGGTTCGAACCCTGATCGAGTCAATCCAATGACTTAAACATTGATACTTGTCACTTCCTAGCCTGGCGCTCGGCATTATTTGGATAGGACAAGGACGGGTTGGCTCAGTGTCAGGATAATGTGACTGAGTGGGATATCAGGTCATGGTGCTGACGGCCTGGTCTTCCAGTGGGGCAGCACTATAAAGTCGTCCCGAGTGCGCACTGTCACAAGTCGGACCCGTCCTGATATGACCTTAGATGTTGCTAGGACGTAAAACAAACAAATCACTCACTCCTGTGAGGTGGCACTTCGCTGGCTTCCTCCAGATGGCGCTACATGCAGTCACTCCCGAAGGCCTGTACTACAGGGGCCAAATGTAAGAGTCCGGGTTAAGGCTCGTAACCCACGCGTCGTGCGGATTTCCCGGGTTAGCGGCCAAAGTCTCAATGTATCAGGGCGGGTTAGGCTACCGCCTCGAGCGTTAACGACGTCTTCACTAACTCCAACTTGAGCCTGGGATAACGTGCAGGTTAGGGACGGATTCGGGCCAAATCTATTCAAAGCGACCATATTTAACAGAATTACATACTCAAATCGTGATATTTCATTAAATTAACCTTAAATTCGAAGCGTTAATAAGGCTACCGCCGCATTGGCGGCGATAGTAATCGCCGAACGTAATGTAAACAAATCGCCGCTGCATCGACGTCGCGTTCCATACTGGCGGCGGCGGCGTTTTTGTTTACTTTACGTTCGTCGATTCGAAAATATAACTAGTAATATCGCCGCCAATGCGGCGGTAGCCTTAAAAACGCTTCGAATTTCGGGTTAATTTAATTAAATTTCACGATTTGAGTATGTAATTCTGTTAAATATGCTCGCATTTAATATATTTGAGCCTAATATATGGCTACAAAGGCAGAGGGATTTCCCAAATCTATAAATAACTGAAACGTTAGCTAACCCGCGCGCTTGGACTGATACATCCCCCGTGACACATTTATTAACGCCGACAATAGATAACCCGCCGGCCGCCCTAAACTCCGCAGCCGATAAATTGTGACTCTTACATTTGGCCCCAGATCTGCCTACCCCGAATTTCTGTTTGAGAACTCCAGTAAATGAAACAAATTGTGTCCTTTGCCAAATTTTGTTGGCGCACACAGTTTTAATATTGCATATCGGCATAACATGGCGTACAGCTTTTTATTTTTTTTTATACAAAACACGCACAAAAACATCGTGTGGGTAGGTAGGTCACCTACCACAAATTTCCTATTTGGGTACTCCAGTGAAAAAACACTAGGTTTGAATTATTATTTTGCATATTGACCTACTCCAGTTTAAACCTGTGTACAAAATATGCAAACATTGTATGGGTAGGCAGGTTTACTATAACCTTCGCTAGCACCACTCCTCAGCTGTTGACACTTGACAGTCTCCAAGACCATTAGCTTTCTTACCGCTCACCCACCCGACTGTACTCCTTAAACTTGTTAAAGCTGCATAGTCCGATGAAAACATTGAATTTTCAAAACAAAGGTAATGATCTACATTTAATTCTTCATATCTACCTTACATACTGGTGCAATTATTAAACATTTGTCACAACATAGAAGAGAATACTGAAGTTATTTAATAGAACCTGTTACTGTAGAAACCTATTGTCAGAGTTTTGGCGTGCTTGCCAACATTAATTTTTCTCCAAACTAAAGTAAGGTAGATTATAATGATCAGCCTAATATATTTATCTCAGAAAATGACAGAAACTCAAAACCATCGGACTATGCAACTTTAACTTCACAGCGGCTATGTTGGGTTGCCGCTTCTGTTCGTCACCATCACTGACCTGTTGGCGTGAATCAAACCAGATTTACCTGCACCTTGCCTTGGCACCTTGTTTATCTGACTCAACTAAAGACAGTTTTACATTGATCATTCAATACGGACCAGGTACTTATGGATTGTCACCATCTAATTGTTCTACCGGTCGCATAGTGTGGTACCCTACCTCATCAAGCATGTCATGGACGTCCTCGAGTTCATAGATCATACTGCCGGAGATGGCTTTCTTCACCTGCAAAATTAAATGTTTGCCAATAATCTGATAATGTTAGGCAATACTGATTGCACGGGAGAGGTTCTTACTTCTGAAGGCCAATATTGTTGTTTGTTAAATAACTAGTATGCACCAGTATCCTGAAATCGTACTATATAGACATTATAATATGAATCAGCAATGCTTAGGACCGACCCCCACTAAATGCTTGGAGAATTATTTATTTATTTATTTATTTATCAACACAAGTATATTATTAACCAATCGCTGTCGTTCACCCTGATTTCATTTCCCACCTCTATGAGTACGAGTATTGTTTATGCATATGAAGTGGGCGGGACTATCCGCCTTGTGACATTTGCGAGGTTGGGCCGATTAACCCGCATTTGGAAATGCGGGCTACTCGCCATGGCAGACTCGCAAATGCCAACATTTGCGAGGCCCCGGGTTTCCGGCCATAAAGCATTGCTAGGAGACGTCCATTGCAACTCTCCTGGCAGCGAGAGGAGGTCGGGCATTCGGACCCAGACCCATCAGACGTGTTTATGCACGCTCTGATGTTTCAGCCGAGATTTAGGTTTTTATTGTCGAAATTCGAAACTTGTTTTAACTTAATAATATGGGAGGGGATTGAATAATGCATATACGACATGTTGCTACGACTGCTTGTTAGTTTGGGTAAGAATAAAGCCGTGAGCTCTTGGAAAGGTAAATTGGAACGTTCCTTGCATTCTTTACTATTCTCCAGACTTCTATAGAATAACCGCTATGGTCAAACTTAATATTCGATTGCTTTATATATAATTAAGGGCCTTAAGCCTAATAGGCCTTATGCAGCTACTTAACCCATCTGCGGGAAGATTACAACAGACATATTAACGTAGAGTTCTTTTGGCTAAAATATGACAGTAACTTAGGCTGATTATCAGTGACCAGGGCAGCAACACTAGCGCCTCTGCTTAGTTTTGGATCAATTTAAACATATTAAATACACCGTAAGGCGGAGAGACCAGCCAGTTAGTTGAAATAACTAAGTAAATGCTTTAGGCCGATAAATGCGAGAAGGGCAAAACCAGTATTTAGACGAAGCTCTGGCTGGTCGCCTTTAGCCCGGGAACGACACCGACGGACACAGACTACCTGCAAATGGGATGGGAGGCAGCAGCGGCCCACGGCTGGCCCAGGAAATTCACATGGAAATAATTATATAAATTAACACAAAGGCTCGCCTTAAGCGGAGGTGGATTAGCCCGACGGTTAAACATATATACACGCGTTAGTCAGTAGCCTCCCTACTGGGTGGGTCGGTATGAAGATTATTTAATATGCGTAATAGACGTCTAGACACGTCTGTAATACATGCTAATGAGATGCATGTTCCAGACAGTGAGTGAGACAAAGGAGTATGTAAATGAGATGACGTCATGGAAAGTTGAGCCGGCAGTTCAGTGAGCCCTGGACGGGAATAAACCATTGAGTATCCAGAAGTCAAAGTGTTCAGACATTGTACTTTTACAGTTAGCACTACCGCTGCTGCTACCGATACTCTCGCCAGGCTTCATAGACGATTTGGGTATGCGCATAGGTAGACAAACCCCATGAGAGTCGCTGCCGAGCTAAAACAATTTGACTACATTTGTCAATGATGCTTACCTTTGTTCCTCTCTAATTGTTATTCCTTCTACTCCTCCCTTAATGAGAAATACTGCAGAAATACGCTACCTGGTCGACCAGAACCTGATCATGTTCCAGTAAGGACACAATGGACTGGTCGTCATCGTCCTTTATCTGAGTGAAGCTGCTGTGTTGGGAGAGGGCACGCTCCACCTGCAGAATAAAACACGGTCAATACTTCTGCAGTATCTACCAATAATCTCTGCTCAAGGTAATGCATAGTCGACAATCCTACATGTGTGGGAAATATGTGAAATATTCAAAACATACTGTATTTCATTATATACATGTCAGTTGTGGTGTGGTTACAAATCGGAATCCGTCAGTAAATTATGTGTAGCATACGAAAACATATTCTGGTTTTTGTGCAATGAACAAAAGAATTGTAGTCATATGACTGGCTTTCTCATAGGGGGTACCCTCATTCAAAATCCTGATAAGGAAAACTGTCTATAGTTTTATAATGTGCAAAGCTAAATCGGGAAATTGATACATTATACACATCACCATAATTTAGCCACGTTATTCAAAGTTAGAGGTGTAATGAACTGATAAATTAATTCAACCGTTAGTACAGGGTATTTAAAGAAACCAATTATGGTGAATCGTAGGCATACAAATAAGGTATTAAAAAGGAAAAAATAAGACACTAATAAATTGCCAAATAAAATGCTATTTGAATACACCGATTGTTTATTTGTTTGGGTTTTACATCCTGGCAACATCAAAGGTAATATCAGGGCGGGCACGACTTGTGGCAGTGTGCACTCATGGCGATTTTATAATGTTGCCCGACTGAGAAATCAGGTCACTGGAACCATGACCAAATATCCAACTGAGTCAACTTATCCTGATACTGAGGTAATCAGTCCTTGTCCTATCCTATTAATACTAAATCACCAGGCTAGGTGGTGACACGCATTCAATTGGTAAGTCATTGGTTTGCCTTGGCCTGAGTTCGAACCCATGCTCTTCCATATGGGAGCCAGCCAGTGCTCTTAGCGATTTGGTCAGCGCGTCCGGTGCGAACAAACCGATGAATTGGCTCATAATTTCAAATTGTGGTTAATTCGGCGGGAAAGCCAGTGCTGACCCCTGGATTCTACTCCGCACACTTAGAGGGACGCCTCTGTCCCACCACTCAGACACTCGGCCCGGTTCCGCCAACCTGTAAAGTTTGCTTGAGCGCCTTGAATCCAACAGGATTCAAACCCACGTCTTCGGGCCGATCACCAAGATGTAGCTACACCACCACGGGAGGACTGTACAAGGTTTCAAACCTGGATCCTCCCTTAAAAGTGTTGGGGGACAAGAAACGGAGACAGTGTTTCACAACATGTGTGGTGGCTTCCGACTGGCCTGCACGCACCGAAATAATGCTGCCCGACCTGGAGTGACAGTGCGGTGCGGAGGCGACCCATCCTGTGGACAAAATATCACTGGCGCAGTGAAAACTGGCATAACTGGTACGAGAAAACTCCCGTACCCCATGGTTACAACATTGCTAATGGTTCAACACACATCATAGTCACAGAACGCTGGAAAGAAAAAGAATGCACCGCGTGGCAACAACCACAGGAGGATGACTCGACCTATGTAGGTCATGATGGCGGAGCGTGCCATGATCCATGGTCGTACGATATGGAGGGTGAGGATGTCGAGGAGTGTTACGAGGAGGATGACAAATCACTAGTTCCCTGTGATGGCCACATTGACGGTCATAAAAAGGTCTCCAGATGCAGTATCTGTGTCAGAGACATTCAGCCTTGTGGCCGTGAGGGTGACACTGCCTCCGTCTAGACAGGTCACATTCCCGACTGTTAACACGGGAGGCTCCTCATCCACTGGCTACAAAAGAACACCCGCACACACGGCACTACCGTGTTAAAACCCAAGAACGCTGGAGGATATAATTCTTGTGTAGATGTGTTTCTTAGAAGTTCATCAAATGAAGAATTTGTGACAGAATTATCAGCGCTAAACCATTGAATTTTCCGTATGCTAGATGTGAGTCACCATTTTGTTTTTGTCGGACCTACCGGCTTGATTATCGCTATTGCATTATCATGTTGAAACCCAAGAATGCTCCAGGATACGAATTCTTGGAAGATTTGCTTCTTACAAGTTCATCAAACGAATAATTTGTGTGTAAGTTGTGTCGAGCTAAACGAGTATATTGTATGAATTAAACATGCGTGGTTGCATGGCGTGTTGACTGCCATATCACATTTAAAACACCGGCTCTCCTATGATCATAACTGGATGGGTCCACCCAGGCTTATGAATTAGACATGCTGGTATACGGCGTTCTTGACTGCCATATCACTTTAAACCACCGGCTCTCATTTGATCATACTTGGATCGGTACCACCTGGGAATATAGTAACAGAATTAATGGCTTGGGCCACTGAATTCCCCGGGACGCTAGATTTGACACTCGCCATTGTTTAGTGTTGTCGGACCTTACCGGCTCGATTGTCGCTATTGTGGTCTGGCACCATTGTCGGGTTAAAACCCAAGAATGCTGGAGGATACAATTCTTGTTGGACTGGTTCTTACAAGTTCATCAAAATAATTTGTGCGTTTGGAGGTGTTCGAGTCAAATGAGTATATTTATGTTTTAAACATGCATGGTTTACAGCGTTGATGACCGCCATATCACGTGTAAACCACCGGCTCTCGTCTGATCATACTTGGATGGGTACCACCTGGGAATACGAGCTGTCCTAGCCAATCGAGCTCAGCCAGCAGCAACTCCATGGATTCGATCCCACGTCTTCAGGGCGATCACTGGAGCCAGGCAATCTGCTTCCTGCTCCGGCGCTGCGGGTGCCAGGTGAATCTGTGACCTACTTCGGACCAACTCTGAGATCTACCTACACAACAATGACCACAACTACAAGCTGCAAATATCAATTACTACCTCAGATGTGTGGGTTGGTAAACTCCATACACAATGGACAAATTTAATAAACACTTGTGACCTGAATTGTTGTCAAAGGTGACAGGGCTTTGACTTAATCTAAGAGACTACGTCACTGTTCGCCTTTGCTGGACGTGCGAGATGAGTCTTTTATCTGGGATGCACCCCCCGTCTCCGGTGTGGCCGCCTCATCATGACACCACCCTAGGCAACTACACCAAACGGGAGGACTATAGGGATTCAAACCTGACTCCCATGGATGTAACACACATCAGGTGCCGGCTCGCTCCCTACGGTTTGGCCGAGCGACCTGGAACCTGTGCGGGTGTCATGAGGACGGTTTCCACCAAGGAGGAAGTGCATGGTTAGACCAAAGTGCTAGACCAACACACACACTGACACTGAGTCCATAAACATCAGGGATGTGATTTCTGTGCGAACATTGACATTGATATCGCATCATAGCAACATCACCCACGTCAACCACATCAGACATGCCAGTGACCATACTATGGTCAACACTCACCCAGGCCATCAATGCATGATGTAACAGTCACGTCGCACCAGTCGCACACATATACTGCAACATCCGCGATGTCACCACGCCGAAGTCGTCACGCGCATCACTCATGTCCATGAGGTCACTACGACCACAATGTAACCCACGTCCACGGCATCACCCATGTCCAAGACATCACCCATGTCCATGACGCCACCCACATCACTCTCAGCAATGATGTCACCCACATCCACAAGGTCACCCACATCACCCAAGCCAAAAAACGACGTCAACAACATCACCCATATCCATGATGCCACCCGCATCTTTCTCGTCGGTGATGTCACCCATGTTCAAAAGGTCACCCACGTCACCCAAGCCAAAACGACGCCAACGACATCACCCATGTCCATGACGCCACCCGCATCGCTATTGTCAGTGATGTCACCCACGTTCAAAAGGTCACCCATGTCACCCA
Source organism: Branchipolynoe longqiensis (assembly GCA_030323885.1). Taxonomy (NCBI): domain Eukaryota; kingdom Metazoa; phylum Annelida; class Polychaeta; order Phyllodocida; family Polynoidae; genus Branchipolynoe; species Branchipolynoe longqiensis. The sequence goes on along the minus strand of CM059197.1, from coordinate 2,598,599 downwards.
CCTGCATCACTCTGGTTGGTGATGTCACCCACGTTCAAAAGGTCACCCACATCACCCAAGCCAAAATGACGCCAGTGGCGTCACCCATGTCCATGATGCCACCTGCATCACTCTCGTCGGTGATGTCACCCACGTTCAAAAGGTCACCCACGTCACCCAAGCCAAAAAATGACGTCAACATCATCACCCATGTCCATGATGCCACCCGCATCTCTCTCGTCGGTGATGTCACCCATGTTCAAAAGGTCACCCACGTCACCCAAGCCAAAACAACGCTGGCGACATCACCCATGTCCATGACGCCACCCGCATCGCTATTGTCAGTGATGTCACCCACCTTCAAAAGGTCACCCATGTCACCCACCCGCATCACTCTGGTCGGTGATGTCACCCACATTCAAAAGGTCACCCACGTCACCCAAGCCAAAACGACGCCGGTGGCGTCACCCATGTCCATGATGCCACCTGCATCACTCTCGTCGGTGATGTCACCCACGTTCAAAAGGTCACCCACGTCACCCAAGCCAAAAAACGACGTCAACATCATCACCCATGTCCATGATGCCACCCGCATCTCTCTCGTCGGTGATGTCACCCATGTTCAAAAGGTCACCCACGTCACCCAAGCCAAAACAACGCCGGCGACATCACCCATGTCCATGACGCCACCCGCATCGCTATTGTCAGTGATGTCACCCACGTTCAAAAGGTCACCCATGTCACCCACCCGCATCACTCTGGTCGGTGATGTCACCCATGTTCAAAAGGTCACCCACGTCACCCAAGCCAAAATGATGCCAGTGACGTCACCCATGTCCATGATGCCACCCGCATCACTCTCGTCGGTGATGTCACCCACGTTCAAAAGGTCACCCAAGCCAAAAACGATGCCACCTGCATCACTCTCGTCTGTGATGTCACCCTGGTCCACAATGTCACCCACGTCAACATCAGTGAGGCGGAGCGCGGGCAGCCCCTATGTTGTCCGGCGACACCCAGCTCACCGCTGTGACCAGACCGGGCCTGGCGCCGTAGTGTAGGGCCTGGGTTGTCGTGCGGGTGGCCTCGGGCACCCCAGCACTCATCACCACTCTGACATCTTAGTGACCCTGCAGAGGAGTATCATGCTGCTCAGGGAAGCCCTGGAGGATGTGGCTGTCCCAGGGCCAGTTCATACGGCACGATCTCGCAGGGGGCGGTCTGGGCATGCGCAGCCCGTGAGATGGGCCTCAGGGCACTAATGGCCTCAAAGTTGGGAGTCGGACACGATTCACTCCAATTACCTCCTTGGGTAACCTCGGTCGCCCCCCGAGCCCTGGCTTTGTGTTTGGCTCGGCTCGGGTCTCCCCCTCGGTCGCTTCGAACACGTGACCTGCGCTGCCCTCTGCAGAGATGTAGGAGGTGTCCTGAATGAATTAACTAACTATGACCTAAAACTACCCTAAAATTGACTATTGTATAAGAGTACTATGTGAATAAAACCTCCATTTCCCAAACTGATATCACTCTCTGGCTTTCCTGTTCGAATTACACTCTAGGATTATATTTACCCGATCTACTACATCATCGCGTTCTTTTCTACGTATATTAGTCATGCTGCTGGATGTCTGCAATTGATTAAAAAGGAGAAAAACAAGTTGAACAGAAGAGCATTATTTACACATTTTAATAGTGTGCTAATACACGGTTCATACTTATTTTGACATCAAATTCCAACACTTTCCACGATTTTCCAGGACCGTTCAGTGAACAATTCCAGGCTGTTTTTAAGACGTTTATAGAATTCAAGTATCCTGAAATATGGCCATATCCATAGTTGATTCACTGCATAGAATGTGAAGTGTGAATAAGCATACAAAATAACAATGAACGTATGCATAGTCTTAATATAAAAGTCAAGAGGCAGGATAACAAACCCACAACAATCACTTCAAGTACAAAACATCACTGAATAATGAATAAAGAACATAGGTCCATAACACTCCAGCTATTTATGATAAGAAAATAATCAAATATAGTCATGATTTTCCATTTTCAAGGATTTTCAAGGATCTTTAGACAAATTCCATAACTTTTCAGGCCTGGAATCCTGAATTATCAAATTCCACGATTTTCCAGGTGTTCAAGGACTCATACAAATCCTGAAATAATAACTACAAAATGAAAACCAAACAAAGAAAACACCAACAAACTTCTTTGCCAGGCAGGCCAATTTGCTCAGATATCAAGACATTAATATCCATGAACTGGCTTTACCCCAACACTGAACAATAAGCTATTTGACATTAAAGTTATTGACTAGAAAATCATTCATGCATGTTGGTGTGCTCTACCTGTCTCCCTGACTGCTTGACATCGTCATGCATGGAGAGATGGGTTTTGCTGCCGACGGAGATCTGCATTTGTAACATGAAACAATCTTAGTTTAGTTCTGCCATTTACTTACAAGCACACGGCTGAGGGTCAGTGGATATGACCACTGCAGATTATCAAGTTGAAAAAAGAACTACATTAGTTCCTCTATGTAGTTATATCACATGGTAGAGAGGTAAGTCAATAGGTATGCTGGAGATGATCAAATACTAAAAGGTCAGAGAAAGAGCAACTACATTAGTACCTCTCTGTAGTAATATCACAAGAGGCGCTAGTAGATAGTAGGCATGGTGCAGATTATTAAATACCACAAGTTGATAGAAATACCAACCACATCATACTAATGTTTATATTTTTGATTAAGAAGCTAGGACATCAGACAATGACAAACACTTTCTTCTTATTTAATTAAAAAATATATTTATGCATGGGAGTGTTAAATAAGTATTACATTAAATAATAATTATACCAATTTGGTGGTCACTTCAAGAGTTGATCTACAATTCAATTTTCAGCTGACTATATGCTCAGCCGAAATCGCCTATGCCTCACACTGTACCAAAATGGTCCCATTCAGCATTGTTGAATAAATAAATTACTTAACACAACATACATGAACTTAAAGTTGACTTTTTGCCATATTTCCTTTGATAAATAAATTTGATTAATAATTATAATCTACTTTACTTCATTTTCAGGTAGCCACATTTTAAAGGGTTAGCTTGGAAGATATTTGAATTGAAAACATGGAAAAGTAATCGTAGGCTTCATCAATGACCAGCGCTTTACATATGTAGAAAACATAATTGCTGTTTGTAGCAATTCGTGCAGCCATGTGCCATTTTACCTTATAAAACAACAAGCCACCCCTGCATGCACTTTCTAAATACCACTTTGAAGCAGACTGAATCTTAGCATTTAGTGGTCATGCCCCGAATTCTTAAATATAAAAAGCCACAAATTTGACAGACCAATACTGCTCTGCAGTTACTGCAGATGGACAACAATGCATCATGGCGGTGGCAGACAGCTGAGGCCAGCCCCCCTCCAGCTTTGCCTAACAGTTATCCCACCTCCCATGGCACATGCGGTACATTTGAAGGGTTTGGGGGCAATAAGTGCCAAACTAAAAGTGTGGATGTTAACCAAATTAGATGCACAAGTTGATTTTGATGGCATTGTGGCACCATCAGAGGTCAAAGGGTAGGACACCAGGCTACCTACATTAGTAGGTGTCTATCACGTGACCATTGTGGGGTGGGAAGCTGAGTCACAACTACACAAGTTTTTGGTGTGCTTGCCGAAATTATTTTGGATGAAATATCCCCAAACTGAGCCGTTTGTTATAAAAGTTACCTCAAACTAATGAAGAGTTAGTTATAATGGTCAACCTAACATATTTATCTAAAAAACATGGCAACAATTCGTAAGCAATCGGACTATGCAACTTTAACAAGGTTAAGTAGAAAAAACTGCATTGTGATATTCTACCCCACTCAAAGACATGCCGACGACTTGTATCTCATACATGCTGCCGTCCTTACCCTGCATCTGCACAATAATTGTCAATTCACATTATTACAATTACTACTTCATGAATTAACTGTTTTTGTCTCATGTCACTGTCCCGCCTATGAAAGAATTGTGTTTCAGGGATGAAAGTCGTCTCCGGCAACAACAAAAAGCGGAAATCTATGGTGAGGTTATCAGTAAATAATGTTGGTCCAATAATAACATCGTTATCCTAGTAATTATTGTCTTACATTTTTCGATATCACAAAAAAATACTCTTGCAATGAGATCACGGAGAAAAAAGAAGTAAATCGCCGGCGAATGTCCGCGAAAACTCGGATATTCTCCCGCAGCACTGTCCGGGAATCGCAGACAATTTCTGGAAGTGAGCTTTCACCTATTACTTTCCTAGAACTATCCTAGCTCCATTCCACCGCTCTGTCAGCATAAACTATCATTGGAGAGCTGTACCATAGGTCAGGACTTATAATACTGAGCCTGTGACACTCCAGTGTTATGGATCATCCAAACATTTAAACATTTTCAAGCATACAATGGGGGTTCAGGGCGAGGTGTGAGGGTGTTGTAGTATAGTGCATATAGCCATACATACAACAGGCGTCTTAGTCATGGTTCAATATAATATCAATATAATCTAAAACACTATCATGTTCTGTGATAAAATGGTAACTTGTATTACTTTGTGAGGGAAGCGGGAGCTCTGTGAAAGTAGGACTCCTTGCATGACTGAAAATGTGGAAAGCTTTAGAATAGATAGGCCTACACCGTAAATGCCATAATAGAAATCTGAAACTATACTTACCACTCTGGAACTAGAAAGACCAGACCTAGAACCAGCAACTTGTCCATATTTGTCCTGCATCCTGGAACCTAAGCTATAGTATACTACCTTGTTTGGCAGCCTTTTTAAAAATATTAAATTCTTGCATGTATTTATGCCACATTCATGGGCGGTTTTAAAATGAAATTTAGGTCTAGTTCCTTCCAAGTTCCAGTACATAGATGAAGAAAAAAGTGAATACCTCGGAATGAGATTAAAAAAAACACAAAAAAACAACTGCTATGCTACTTACCAATAGGCTTATTGAATGTGGAAGTTTTAAATGAACAAAAAATAGCGAGGTAATTTCTTTTTCATCAGAGCTATTATAGATATAGCTGTATGGGAGTTAAGGGTGACATTTAATTTGAAAGTTCAAAACAATTGAAATATGTGGGTAGTAGAGGTTTAAAATTAAATTAAATTAAATTAATACAAAGGATACCACATGTTTGAGGTCAAAGGGGGTGCTGTTAATCATGCATGACTCTTATGGCTTAATACAATATTAATAGAATCTAAGTTATTGACATGATTTGTAAGAAAATATGCATGAGTACTACTTTGTGGGTGAGGGGGAGGTGTAGAAAAGTAGTACTTTTTTAATATTTCAATTCAATTCAATACTTTATTTCAGACTCAGCATTATGGTAGTTACATAAATTGGTCCATACTAGGTAGATATAACAATAAATGGGAATAACATACAAGTAATAGTATGAATACTACAATACTAACAATTATCAAAATGTTGGTCTACATAGAGTAGAATGACCGTGGAAACTTTGGAAACTTAGGATAATCCCTAAATATTACAATCAAAATACAAAAGTACACTTACCGCTTTCCCACGGGAAGGGTCACGTGGGGACAGAGCACTCCGTGCATGTCTGTCCCGACTTCCTTTTGTTGATAAACTATCTTGTCCAGCAGCCTTTAGCAAAACCTGGAAATTAAACAACTTTGATATTATCCTGTGTGTATATATATATCGTGCATACTATTTATTAATTAGTAATATTGTATAGAGGGGTGTAATGACGTCACCAGACAATGTCCGGTGGCCATATTGGATTACATATGAAAGGCTTGCAACTGCTTACATTGTGATTTGTTGGGTTATTTGTCACTGTTTTGAGCAGTTTGGCCTCAAAAGTTCAGGGGAAGGGGTCTCAAAAGTTCAGGGAAAGGGGCTTTGTGATGGAACGGAAGTATTTTTTTAATCATGTAGCCTCACATCATTGCTAAAATGCAGTGTGTTGACACTTTGAATGCTCTGTCAAAGAATTAGAAAGGTTCGGGGGGTACCCGCTAGGTGGCGTCACATACTTCGCCAGCCGCCGACTAGGTAGGCCCAGTGGCGGCCGTAGTGTTCTTGGTATGAGACAAGGGGTGACATAGGTGGTATTAAGTGTAATCCAAGATGGTTAACCGCTGACATCACGTGCACTCCCTCTATTGAAGGCACTATTACTGCGAGCCGTTCCCGCTGGGGGAGTTGGCGCTACTACTGCTTAGGTCACGCGCCCACTCGATTGCTTTGGAGTCACATGAACTCCTGATTTTAAACTGGACATAATATATATATATATATATATATATATAACATATACATTTAGATAATTATATAAGTTATTACGTACATATTATCATAACATAGCAATATTGAACATAATATACACTGCTATCAGTAACGCAGTGGTTGTGTGTTTGTATATATGGATACGCTGGACACTGACGGTACAATGTCAATGGAAATAAACGTCACTATGGAGGATTACTAAGGTACCTAGTCACTGCATCACTACATTAAGCTGCTAACAACTAATAGGATTCACAGTCTGATGTAAAAATTAAAGTTTACACACACACAAGGAGGATAAGAAGTGGTTTTTGGTGCAAAAAAAAGCAAAAGACAGGTGGTAAAGAGAAGGGGAAGGAGGAAACGCTCTTTATGCGATCAACATTAATATATATATATATACATATATATATAAATTTACTATATTATATGATTCTTTACAATAATAAGAGGAGATAAATGAATTGAGGTGATTAAGTAGAGATGTGAAGGGTTTTAAGGGTACAATTATTCAAAGGTGGACCTTATCATGTTCTGAAGTCTTTCAGGATGTATTTAAGGGCTTGTTTATACTCTTACACTACCATTGATCTATGATCCTAAGTATTGCCCCGCCCCGTACTATTGGAAGAATCACACACGTCTGTGATAATCAACAGATCGTTCACCAAGGATAGTAATAACTTACATATTAACTTATATATCCTCTTCTCACTGATCATATAATTGTGGGTGTCCTCTCCAATGTCTATCCAGCCTTCTCTCAAATGTTTCTACCATTGGTGCTTCAACCACTTGGTCTGGGAGATTGTTCCATGGATCTGTCACTTGAAAGAAAAATGAATGTTTCCTGACCTCAAGTCTGAGCTTCTCCTTGAGGATATTATACCGCTGGCCTCTTGTGTTACTGTTTGTTCTGAGGTTGAACGAACCTGTTGTGACATCACTATCATAGACTCCAGTAATAATCTCCCCTGAGATGACAATATGACAATGTTGGTAGCTTAAGTCTCCTCAGGCGATCTTCATATGACATCACTCCTATCCTGGGATCATCCTTGTCGAGCGACATTGTACATTTTCGAGAGCTACAATGTGCTTAACCACACGCATGTACGTGAGGAGCCGAAACTTGATTTGCAAACTCCAGGTGTGGTCTTACCAGAGACTTGTATAATGTGGTCAGAGTCCTCCCATCCTTATATTGAAATGTATGGTGTATCATTCCTAGGATTGAGTTCGAATTGTTGACTTTTGCTGCGATGTGGTGTTCAAAGTTCAATTTGGAGTCAATAATCACTGCAATATCCTTCTCCTGGTCGGATTTTGTGAGTGGAGTATGACCATCTCCCAGTGTGTATACTCTCTCAGCCATATTCCTAAGTCCCACTCTCATCTGTTTGCATTTTTCTGGATGAAATTTCAATAGCGATTTTCCAGTCCAATTGTATGTTCTGTCAAAAACTGGTGTGCCGCGGAAACTGCAACACCTGTTAAGTGCATTGCCCGCTTGGCAGAAGTAACCGGTAAACACAGTGGATAATACTAGTAACTGCGTTAGAGTTAGGCATATGTGGTTCTTGTTTATCTATTTATTCAGTGGATTGGAAGGATTGAACACGTATCTACCAAAAAGCGGCGGCGACGGCGACGCCAAATGGCGGTGACGAACAAACAAGTATTATGCTTTACAACTTCAAATGGGAACCAAGGCATATTGGTCAGTATGGCCTAGTGCCAGGGGAACACTTGGAAACATATGTGGGAGTAGCACATTATATAATAAAAGACAAACTAGCCACAGAAAAACATATAGTTCGCCAAATGCTCCTATTATCACTGATGGCAAACTGTGATGTAGCTGCTGAGCAGCCAAGAGCAGCTCTTTAGCATCGGTGAATCAACAGTTGGTAAATACTGAACTCGTGTGTATGCATCTATGATCTAGACCTCCAGAGACTTTGATATTTAAATATATGCTGTCAAATTGTAAATTTTGTCACTGACACTGTCAACATCACAACTGTGCATTGAATATAGTGACTTAACATCTAGCTGATTATCATGCCTCAGCCACAAGGATGGCTGGATAAATATAAACAACTAAGGCTATCAAACAGAGAGGGGTTGACAACCAAGGAAACCTCCACAAAGAAAAAACCCAGAGGCAAGGCAGCTAAATCCAAAACCTCAGCCAGTCCAGGCGCACCAATACTAGTCAATGATGAGCAACGGACCTGCCAGGACTGCAGTGTGAGCTGCAAAACAGACACAGATCTTATCATTGCATGTGATTGTTGTGGAAACCACTGGTGTGCAGAATGTCTCGAGATGTCAAATGAGCAGTACTCAGCAGCACAACGAGATGACCTCTTCTGGTTTTGCTTCCCATGCACTAAAAAAGAACTCACCCTTATTCGAACTGAAAGTGTGATTAAACAACACTGCAAGGAAATAGTCACAGATGTCAATGAAAAAATTGCTCAAATGGGAGCTAAATTTGATGATAAATTAAAAAAGTACTCAGAAGATCTCAAAAAGTCCTTAGAAATTATAACAAAGGTTCCTGAGCAAGTCAATAAAGACTGCAAGACCTTCGCAGATGCACTGAAAAGTGATGCAAATAAAACCGCAACAAATGCCACACCAAATCTCAAAGCCATTATCAAGGAAACACTAAATGAAACAAAAAAGGAAGAAAAAGCACTTGAAGACAGGAAGAAAAACATTATCATTTTCAATGCAGCCGAGCAGACAGGTGAATCCCGAGAAGAGACGAAAGCAAATGACGTCAATATGTTCAACAGCATTTTCAAGACTGTGTGTGACCAAGAGTGTGAAAACGAAGTCATCCAGGCACGTCGCCGTCACTGTAAACTCTGAAAAAACAAAATGCCAACTGTTCAGTCAGCTTTTTAAACTACGAGGCATCGACCAGTACAAGAATGTCAGCGTGGGCCATGATATGATGCAAAAAGAAAGAAAACAAATAAAACTCCTGGTAGAGGAAACCAAAAAGAAAACAGCAGACATGGCGTCAGACACTGAACTGGGAGAAGAGGCAAAAAACTGGGTATTCCGTGTCAGAGGACCGCCATGGAAACAAAAAATAGTGAAAGTGAGACCACGCACTCAGGTTTAGATGTCAGCCAAAGTAACATCAACTGTAACATCAGAAGTATGCAGGAAACAACTAATCCTAAACCATGTATGACACAAAAGTATCATTGGGGCCACAATCGTAACTCAAACTCGAACAAAAACAGAATCCATATCAGCACATCTCATAAAATTATCAATGGCCTGAGATGTATGTATACCAACGCAGATTCAATTATGAACAAGCGAGCCAAACTGGAAGCAAATATTGCAATTTACAACCCAGATATCATTGCAATTAGTGAAGTCATACCAAAAAATCCAAAAGACCCAGTCCAGCTATGTGAGATTGCCATAAATGGATTTGATATTTTCAGCAATATCGATGAAGGGAGGAGGTGTGTGTGTATATACTAAATGCAACCTTAATGCAGTCCCTTTAGATGTACTCCCATGTAACTCAACAGAAGCGATATAGTGCGAGATTAAGCTAGACGACAGGGACAGTCTGCTTGTTGGATGCATCTACAGGTCACCCAACAGCGACAACAGTGTCCATGAGGAAACTCGACAGTTGATCCAAAAGGCCTCAGCCCTAAACCACAGCCACCTCCTAATCATGGGAGACTTCAATTATCCAGAAATCAGTTGGCAACCTATGCAAACACCAAATAGCGAACAACATCCAGCAACACTCTTTGTCGAAAATCTTAGAGATTGTTTCCTTTTCCAGCACGTCACGGAACCAACGCATAAGCGTGGTAACCAGGCTGCAAATATACTAGATCTCATCATCACAAATGAGGAAGAAATGATTGGAAACCTTAAGCATGTTGCGAGACTTGGAAATAGCCACCATGATTGCCTTTTCTTTAATTTCAGTTGCTATTACCATGCAAACACAAGTGGAAAGCACAAATTCATATTGGATAAAGGCGACTATGAGGGCTTGAGACAGGATCTCGACCAAGTTCTACTAAGTGCAGCCCCAAATACAGACACTGTTGAGCAAAATTGGAATGCATTTGAAAAAACCTTCATGGAAAAATGCAAACAGCACATACCCATGTCATCTGGCAAAATGAATAATGGCAGACCACGGCCAGAATGGATGAATGACCAAGTCAAGCAGAAGATCAGCTTGAAACAACAGGCATACGCAGTGAACAGACATTCGGGCACAGAAAGTGACAGAATTCGATATGCAAAACAATGTAACCAAGTAAAGTGGGAATGTAGGAAAGCAAAGAGAGAGCATGAGAAAAACATAGCCAAAAATGCCAAAGAGAACCCAAAAGCCTTCTATAAATATGCTAGGAGTAAACTCAAAGTAAATATTCCAGTTGGAGATTTGAGGCGGGATGATGGGACCATTGCACAAAAGGATATCGACAAAGCTGATACGTTGAACACCATATTCGCAAGTGTCTTCGCACAAGAAGACCTGTCATATATACCAATGTTTGAGGACTGACTCTTTCGTGCCCCCCTGACCAACATAAATATTGCACCATCCGATCTGAAGAAAAAATTATACAATCTTAATGCATCTAAGGCAGCAGGTCCTGACGGAATATACCCACGCATATTGAAGGAGCTACACAATGAGCTTGTTGAACCACTTAGACACATTTTCCAAACATCACTAAACCAAAAAAAACTTCCTCACCCATGGAAGGATGGACATGTGGCTCCCATCTTCAAAAAGGGTAACAGAAGTGATCCAGGAAACTATAGGCCAATCAGTCTAACATCTGTAGTGTGTAGGTTGCTGGAATCAATAATAAGAGATTCTATCATGGCTCATCTTGTCGAAAACTACCTCCTATCAACACAGCAGCATGGCTTTGTGCAAGGAAGATCTTGTACGACCCAACTACTGGCATGTATGGATGAGTGGACCCGCGTTATTGATGACTTTGGAGATCTGGATGCTATTTATCTAGATTTCCAAAAAGCATTCGACACTGTTCCACACCAGCGACTGCTAAAAAAACTGCATGGCTATGGCATAAGAGGAGATCTCCTACACTGGATAAAGGATTTTCTGAGCCACAGAAGACAGCGAGTCATTGTAAATGGCAAACCATCAGGATGGTGCTCGGTGAAAAGCGGAATACCTCAGGGCAGCTTGCTTGGACCAGTCTTATTTGTGATATATATCAATGACTTACCAGAGGTTGTACATTCTATGGTCCAAATGTTTGCTGACGATACCAAAGTATTCTGCCGTATGGAGAAAGGTAGTGACTCACGGGACTTGCAGAAGGACCTCAACAACATGCAGAAGTGGTCAAGTGATTGGCAGCTGAAGTTTAATGCTTCAAAATGCAAAGTGATGCACTTAGGGGGCAAAAACAGCAAGCACATCTATGTAATGAACGATGGTGTGAATAATGTTCTGCTCTCCGAAACAATGATAGAAAAGGACTTGGGTGTCAAGGTGGACAACAAACTGACATTCAGCGACCACATCCAGGAAGCCGCCAACGGAGCTAATGGAATACTGGCTATCATTCAAAGATCGTACACATACCTAGACGAGGATGTTGTGCGCAGACTGTACACATCCCTTGCACGTCCACTTATTGGAATATGGAAATAGTTGTGTGTCACCACTCTACAGGAAGGATGCTTGAGTTGCAATTGAGAAGGATCCAAAGAAGGGCAATGAAGCTTGTACATGGATTCGATGAAATACCCTATGAACAACGTATGCATCATTTGAAGATCCCAAGCATGTACTACAGACGTGCTCGGGGGGGATATGATTGAAGTATTCAAATATCTCTATGGTATCTACCAGACAGGCAGCCCCCTTATCAGAGACTCAAACACCAGGACCAGGAGACACTCCCTGAAGCTGAGGAAGCGGTACTCCAGATTGGACCTGCGACACAACTTTTTCGGCTTTATGGTGGTTGACCTGTGGAATGACCTGCCGGAGAGTGTCGTAGCAGCGGAATCGGTGAACTGTTTCAAGTCCCGACTGGATGCATACTGGTCAAGCATTACATATATCTTGGAGCCAGTGACAGTTGCTATGATCCACCACATCTGAAGAACTGTCTCCATTTCTATTAATTAAGAGTGGCTAACAGGTCCAAGGCCTATTATAGCTGTATCCTTTTGATTGATTGATTGATTGCTGTAGTAGCATACAATCCTGCTCATCGAAAATTCCTCTAAATAGCTTCATATCATCTGAAAAGAGAAACAGCTAGGAGTCTAACACCTGGGAAGGCAGATTATTTATATAAATAATGAACAACAGAGGTCCAAGTAATGATCCCTGTGGAATTCCACTCAGAACACTCTGCCAATCCGAAAAGGACCCTTATACCCTGACTCTCTGTTGTCTATTTGTGAGAAATCCTTTTATCCAGTTAAGTACGCTACCTGATATTCCATAGCTTTGGATTTTGCTCAGTAGGTGCACCTTGTCAAATGCCTTCATAAAATCACAGTCAATGACATCAACAACTCCACCCTGGTCCAGTAGTTCAGTCCATTTGTCTAGTACAATGAGCAGTTGCTTGCACAGTTGATTTTCTCCCCCAAAAACCAAATTGTTTGTCGCTGAAAAGTTTGTCCTCCTTCATGACTGATTATTTTTTCTCTAATAACTGATTCTGCCATCTTCACTACCACACTTGTTAAACTCACTGGTAGATAATTTCCTGCCTTTTGTTTTGGACGCTTCTTGTAGATGGCTGAAATATGAGCACTCTTCCAGTCTGAGGGCAATATTCATGTATGTATTGAGCTACTGATAATAACGGATAGTGGTATGTGTAAGATGTCACTTAGCTCCCTCAATATCCTCAGATGTATCTGACTTGGGACTGGTGACTTGGGAGATATTAATCTTCTGAAGTCTCTTCTTTATTACCTCATAATCCACATTGCAATCCTCAAGTTTATTTTGGCAAAGCTCTGCTAGATGCTGTAATTCCCCCTCTGGTTCATGGGTAAACACTGATGCAAAGTATTTTGATAGTACCATCTTCCACTTCAAGTTCTGGAATGCCCGTTCGGTATTTCATTCTCCTTCTGACATACCCCCAAAATATCTTTGTGTTTTCCTTGATTTTCTTTGCAATATTCTTCATGTACATCTTCTCCGCACCATAAGTCAACCTACGTGAAGAAATACTGCTGGCCATCGCAGTTACTCCTCTTATACTCACTACTATCAGGAGGATCCTGGCAACTGTCTGCCAGTCTCTCCCTCCCCCCCCCCCCCCCCACACACACTAAATACCAAAACACAACTCATAAGAAAGAAAGGGAGCCAAGTCACGCAAGATTGACAGTGATAAGGTTGAGCTTTATTGCTACAACTCTTGTTCACCTACTAGTGACCTGCCACCCTGACTCACTTACAACCTGCTGCACAGACCCACATAACTTCTGCTTGTTCAGTCAAAATCAGTGCCTACAGCCCATTGAACCTAAGTCCTATGGGTGTTACACACAGCTCAGTGGTGAACTGCTTCCTTTGGTATCTCTAGAGTGAGTGTGTGGTCTGTCCAGCAAGTGCAAGGAGTACAAGGGTGACTGGGCTGACACAGCCAGCCAATCAGACAACTCTGCAGCCTGGGAGGGGTGGCGCCCAAGAGGGGGCACCTGTCACCCAACCCCAGGGCAGGTGGTGTCCCTAATGTATGCAGAATGGCTGGGTGTGCTTACCCAGCGGTCCCGTGGTAACAAGTAGTCGTCATACAGTTACAGCAAGCAATAATCTATGCCCGTCTCCATTTGCACTCTTCTTGGTGCATGGAGGGAACATTTCTGTAATTAGTAACCGTATCTTAATATCCGGATATCATACCGCAATCCCGGTCGCCGTGCGTCATAACATTTACACATAGTCATTTATATGTCACACAGCTAGTGGGCACATATTGCATCACTATTACATAACAATGGCCCACAACTCTGTTGCCCGAGATATTGATATGATTCCAAGCTTGGCTATTACAACCGAAAGACCGTATATTTTTACATACAGACCTGGTTTCATGCCCTATTGTATTCCGTTCTTATGTCCTTATCTCTTTCTCTACAGTACTTTTTCCACAGCTTGTCCGTTTTGTTCACCTTTTTGTGGACCTTCTTGCGTGATTCTTGATCTAGTGGAATTTTGTATATCTTGTTGTTCCTGCGGATTCTTCTGGGAATATAAGTGTCCACTGCTTCATTGTATTTATTACAAAAGAAATTCCATTTTTCTTGTACACCTTTGAAGGACTCAAGCTCGGTATTCCAATCCCTATTTAAGGATGTTCGTAATCCACAGTAATCACCTTCATTGTAATTTCTATATTCAAACCTTTCAGTCTGATGACTTAAGGTATCTGCTAATTGGATCTTAATTAGCAGATAAGCACAGCGAACACTAAATTAGGGCAGAATTAATTCTGAGTATTGGTTCTTTTCAAAATAACCAAGCTAAAAATCTTTGATGGGATATGTAAAGATAGAAAGATAAACTGCAGTGAGTTCATTCTCTCCTTATATTCAATTCAATTAAATACAATTAGCGACAAGTATTTCATTTTGTAATTCATTGGTTTGACTCAGCCGGGATTCGAATCATTAACCTTCTGCATGGGACTCTCACCAATTCGGCCACTGCATATCAGTACTACTTTATGAGGGAGGGAGAGGTGTGCAAAAGTAGTACTCTTTGAACAATGACTATGAAAACGTTGGATGAACCTTAAAAGTTAAATGCTACAATTAAAATATACTTTACTTACCATCGCCTCATTGGTATCGTCAGATCTAGCCACATCACTCTGTGCATCTCTTTCCTGACTTCCTCTTCCTGATCTTCTCCTTTGGTCAGCATCCTTTTGTTAAATATGAAATAGAAACAGCTTTGCTATTACACTGTATACATATTTATATGATAGCAAAATTCAGTGTGTACGGCACGAGGGGGGGGGGGCACTCGAATACATTACCCCGACAACTAGTGCGTTTTTTTTGGGGGGGGGGCACTTTACGTTATAGCAACATCTAAGGTCATATCAGGACAGGTACCGACTTGTGACAGTGCACACTCATGGCAACTTTATAGTGCTACCCCACATGACAAGGCTGCCAGCACCGTGACATGATACACGACCCAGTCACATTATCTTGACACTGAGCCAACCAGTCCTTGCCCTATCCTAATAATGCAGAGCGCCTGGCTAGGAAGCGACAAGTATCAATTTTTAAGTCATTTTTAAGTCATTGGCTTGACTTTACCAGGGTTCGAACCAACCAAACCATAGATTCGAATCCACCGTCTCCCAAAACAAGAGACCGTCGTGCAACTCATTCGGCCATTCCGTCTGGTACCACCAGGGCGTCCACGGAGGCAAAATAATACAGTGTATGTTCCCAAATCATTAATACTCATATAATGTGTTATGCATCACATAAATATTATTATAACAGGGCAATATTGAATAGAATAGGCACTATCAGTAATGGAGTCATTGCATGTTGGTATCTGATTATGCTGGAGACTGATGTAACATGGGTAATAAAGGTTACTATGGATGGTTACTATGGTACCTAGTTACCACACAATTATATAAACTGTTAACGGTTAAGAGAAGTTGCAGTCTGATTTAAAACTACAAGTTTACGTACATGAGTACAGGGAACGGTTAGTGGTGGAACAATCTTTTCCTTTTTAAACAAAGGTAGCAAAAATGAGCAGCTGGAAGAGCATGGCAAGGAGAAACAGGAGAAGGTTTTCAAAGGCTTTACTCGAGATGACAGAATCAACGTCGCTACTAGGTAACTTAGAAGTTAGTTGGTTAGTAGTGATTGTTGATGCCATGTTGGCAGCAAAGACCATAATCACGGTGAGAATTGTTCAAATCTTATTCTGTCATATTATTAATATTATCAGGTCATTGCTTTTACAGAGAATGTAAAAGCACACTATCAACTATGTGTCTAGAGATACTTTTGAAGTCAAAGGCTCACGATTACAATGACAACAAATTTGAGGCCAGGTAAAATTCTAGATAAATTGGTCAAAATTGTTTTAATGAACTATACAATGTAACTTAGAAGGACAGGATATGCTGCTTGCAATCCATGAGAAGTCAATAGTATAGGTTCTTCAAAAGACACAGACTGTTCATTTTGTTTAGTAAAAGCAGTTCTACTTTATAACCGACAATGTAAAGATGTGAGGTAAACTGTAATGGGTTCCTTCTGTCCATATAGTCCCAGAAGACATGCAAGGAGGAAAGCCAACAGATCATTTCTACCACAAACCTGTCAATTGACGGCTATGGCAAAAACTAATGTGCAGTATGCTGTGCGGAAAAGGTCTTGTAATTAAAGATATAGAGGATTGATTTCCACTACGAACCTGCCCTCTGGTGTAATGTATGCATGCATAACTAATTAGCCCACGGACGCCGGTATGACGCGCGTCCCGATAGGGGCACCGGGCCGATATCGAAACCTAATAAACACTCGTTAATAGCCCTGTCATACTACGACGTAACGAGCCAAAGTCCCAGATAGCACACAGCCGTCGGCCCGAAGGCGGCCGCTCAGTCGGCCCGACGGTGGAAACCGCAGTTGGGCCGACGTTGTTTTGTCCAACCTCCCGCCGTCGACTCGACGGCAGCTACCGCCATCGCCCCGACGGCGGAAACCGCCGACGAGCCGACGGCGACAAAACAACATCGGCCCGATGGCGACAAACGCCGTCGGCCCGAAGGCGACAATATCTAATATTTTGCAACGTATTGACACTATAGTGACAGTGTCTTCTCGGAAAAAACCAAGATGGCGGTCCTTCGTCAACATTCCGTACCGGGTAGTTCAAATCGTATTAACACGAATAATTCCATTAATACATCCTAATAAATTACAAAACTTTTACAAAATAATCTAAACATATTAATAAACAAAGCTGTTAAATAATTCCTTAAAATTCCTCCGATTTTTGGAGTTATTTGTAGAAAAGGAACGCTGCTCAACGATCGCACGTGTTCCGGTGGCGGTTGAACCGTCAACAAACCGTACCCGATAATTCAAATCGTATTAATACGTCGTAATAAATTACAAAACTTTTACAAAATAATCTAAACATATTAATAAACAAACCTGTTAAATAATTCCTTAAAATTCCTGCCACTTCTGGAGTTATTTGTTGAAAAAGAATGCTGCTCAACGATCGTACGTGTTCCACTGGCGACTCGAGCCGGAAACCAAATTTAAAGAACTGCGCATGCGCGGGCTACCACCGTCGTCCCGACGGTGGCTCAAAAGTGGAAAGGGATTGAAACCCAACGTCGGAACACGACCGTCGGCACGACGTTGGCCCGACGGTGGCTCAAAAGTGGAAAGGGATTGAAACCCAACGTCGGAACACCACCGTCGGCCCGACGGTGGCTCGATGGTGGACCAAATGTGGAAAATCAGTGGAGACCAGCGGCGAACCACCGCCGTCGGCCCAACAGTGGACCGACAGTGGCTCAAAAGTGGAAAGGGATTGAATCCCAACGTCGGAACACCACCGTCAGCCCGACGGTGGAAAGTCGGTGGCGACGGTGTGACCAATAGCCGACGTCGGGCCGACGGCTGTGTGCTATCTGGGGTAAGCCTGATGTGCTCACGTTTCGTCATTACGTTGACATATGTTGGGTTATGTTATGATGACGTCAGAATGACGTTAGACTGACGTCGAGCTACGTCACCTTACGTCGTGTTACGTCGGCGCACGTCAAGGTTTTGAACCTGTTCAAAACTTTCGACGTAACTCGAACGTAAGGGTTTACGTTCGCCGTATGTTCTGTACACGTTCGGCGAACATCAATGACGTTAAACGGACGTTAGTCAAACGTTGCTCACTACGTTCTGCTACGTTCCACTACGTTGACCCACATTAAAGCCGGTGGAAACGTCCAACGTACGTTCAGCATTTTGCCACCATGTCATGACGTATATAACGTCACGTAAAGCAATGTAGTTCTGACGATGGAATAACGTTCATAACGTTCCGTGAATGTAATTACGTTGTCCTCTCATTGAATGACGCTATCACTATGCTTTACTGACGTTACGCTCTCGTCAACTACCCTGCATCCACGTTCAACTTGTGCCAAAATTTGCATACTACGCTGAGATGTTCGATGTTTTTCACATTCTCCCTATGCTGACGTCATTACGTCGTAGTGTGACAGGGCCTTAACCAGACTCCAACGTGTCCACATCATTACATCTGGTAGCAGTAGCTAGAACTAATGTTGTTGGTAGAAGCTCACAGCACATTCTCTTAGAAGGTCTTAACATTTATATTTTAATAAATGAGTATCTTAACATTAAGAATTTGGGTTAAGAAGCATGGGAAAAAAACACCTTTAACCATAGATTACCTGCGTTGTCGAAGTTTCTGTTACAAGCTCTTCAATAGCAGCTCTTTTGTCATCTTTTACCTTGCTTGAGATTTCTGGGGATCCGATCTGCATTCGGAAATAGAGAGCAAATGTGACATTTATTTACGTTCAACGCTGTAACATTTCTGTATATATTATACACTGAGAGTAGACACAACACTTAGGCTGCACAGGAATGCAGGTTAGTTAGTAACGCAGATGATGACTAATACTTGTTATTTTGTAGTGAATAAGTTGCCATAAGCGCATAGCAAATAAGTGCATACATGGCAAATTAATCGATACAGAATATATTTATATATATACCGGTAGGACCGATCTTCAGCACTGATCTGTATGGCCAATCTGTAGAACCAATGTGCATGGCTTTTACTTTTACTATATATATATTGATTTAATATTATATACATATATATATATACATTTATATATATGTAAGACTATCTGTAGGATCAATCTGTAGGACTGATCGGTTGGACAAATCTGTAGGACTGATCTGCAGGACTAATCTGTAGGACTGCTCTGTAGAACTAATCTGTAGGACTGATCGGTTGGACAAATATTTTGTTTAATGTGTGATGAATTTATTAACCCTGCTCATAACAGATAAGTGTGTTAACACTTGGTTTAACTGCTGGGCAGGACAGTCCAATTTTGATTTGTAGAAGTAATCTTTAGTATTGATCTGTAGGATAAATATCTAGTATTGAAAAATATGACGCATATGTATGACCCATGTAGACTGACACCAGGTGCAGCTGTTATTTATCTCTACTCACTTGGCTCTTCTCTCCCGCTCTGCCTGATGTAGATTTCCGTTGTGATATATCTTGCTCTTGAACATCCTGCGTTGGCTTAATTGATGGAAGGTACAAATCAAAGATGACAAATACTTGTCCATCAATGTAGCTCTGCTCCATTACAAATCATCAATACTCCTATTTTTATTTTCCGATGGTAACCTTCCCCAGCCTTTAAAGTTGCATGGTCCAAACTACCTAATGGAAAGACTAAGATAAGAGGGGGTTTAGCAATATACTCAAAATCGAACATTGATGTGGATGATGAGACATTGAAGCACCTAAACTCTACAATTGAAGCCCAGTGGGTTATAATTAAACGAGACAACTGTAAGCGCATCCTACTAGAGAATATATAGGATGCCTAATGGCAGGCTAGATACTGCACTAGACTTATTAACTAACTGTTTGGACCAGATACCAGACTTAGACAAAATGGAGACACTGGTCATGGGAGATTTTAATGCAGATACAGCAGATCCAAGTGCACAGACAGCTGCAAAAGTTAGTAATTTTGCAGTTTTGCAGGGATTGGAACATGTCATCAAATCTTGCACTAGAATAACCGGGAAAAGGAAACATTTCTAGACCTAGCCTTCACAGACATGAAATACTGTACTACTACAGGGGTAATTAACTATAATATAAGCGAGCATAAACCAATCTATGTTATTAAGAAAAAACCTAGGGATGTTAGGGGTCTAATAGAGTTTTGGGGTAGAACTTACAGTCAATACTCTAGTGATAAACACTGTGAAACTCTAAGGCAGGAACCAATTGAAAACTTTCTCCAAACAGAGGATCCTAATGCATGTTGGTAACTATTATTGGATAAAATAACACTAGCAGCAAATGTGAATGCACCTATGCAGCTCTATAAGGTTAAAGAAAATCGTCCCAAATGGTTATATAATGAAATCTTAGAGTTACAGAAAGATAGGGATTACTTTGCACAAAACTTTGAACATACTGGCAACCCTGAGGATGAGTTCATAGCCAAACAACTAAAGAATAAACCAACGGCAGCCTACAGAGGTGCAAGGGCCAAGTTTCTAAAAACAGGTATAATTTTGAATAAAAATAACTTGAGGAAGGCATGGAGGGTAATTAATGATATAGCTCCAGCACCTGCACAGACAGTGGGAAATCTAACTGATGAATTGACTGGGGATAAAATACCTAGGGTAGAGTTAGCAACTTTCATAAATAACTACTTTGTTGACATTGGTGAAAAACTAGCAAATCAATTAGAGGATATACCACTGAATGACAAAATATACCACCCCAAAGTGAATACTCCTGAATTTGAACTGCACCCAGTCACAGAGCAAGAACTTATCAAGAAAGTGCAGTTACTCTCTGAATACAAGTCATCAGGGCTACAAGACCTAAGTTCCAGGCTCATCAAAGATGCCATGCTAGCACTGGCTACTGAATTCACATATCTAACTAATCTGATTATTGATACGGGTATCTACCCAGATGCATGGAAAAGGGCAATGATTATGCCAATCCCGAAAACGTCGAACCTTAAAACGTGTAATGAACTAAGACCTATATCACTTCTTCCAATACCAGGCAAAATAGTAGAGCAACTAATCCATGACCAAATAACAGAATATTTTGAAAGTACAGATAACCTAGCAATAGAGCAAAATGGTTTCAGGAAGAACCACTCCACAACCAAAGCAGTGGCATGTGTGCTAGACACACTAATGACAGGGATGGATCAAGGAAGATTATCTATTGCTGTCTTCATAGACTTTTGTAAAGCATTTGATACTGTAGACCATAAACTTTTAATAGAAAAAGTGGCAAATAGTGGACAACTGAACTGCTAAAAAAGTACCTATTAAATCATTCACAGTATACTAGACTTGAAGGGGTTACTTCCTCACTGAGAGAAGTGAAAACAGGGGTACCGCAGGGATCTACCCTGGGCCCACTATTATTCTTAATCTACATCAATGACCTCCCACTAGTACTTGAAAAAGTAAAGGGAAGTATATTTGCTGATGATGTGTCACTGGTAGCTACAGACGCTGATATAAAAATGGCTGAATCCAAAATGAATCATGATTTAGAAAGAGTAAACCGGTGGAAAAAGGAAAATAAACTATCCATAAATATTATAAAAACTAAATATGTAATATTTGCAACTAAAACTAAATATTCCAGCTCACCAATTGTCAGTATAAAAATAGGATAGTGCATACTTAAGGAGGCTCTAAGTTATAAATATTTAGGTACTACACTTGACCCTACACTGTCAGGAACCAGTCAATTAAATAGAATTCACAACGAGATGGGGTGGCATAGAATGGAATTTTGAATCAGGAGAACAGACAGTTACAAGAGTAAACATGAGAAAAGTATGTCGGCAATCTCAACCCTACCGCCTCACAACCGCCGCGAGTTAGTGACCTATGTAGTTGAGGGGTGGGCGGCGGCTGAATCAGACGGTGTAGTGGTCGGGTTGGTATCAAGGCATGAACTGCCGGTTGGTCAGCTGCGAGCGGTCAGCGCAGTTTTGTATGATGTGTTTCTGAAACGAGAGGTGGCGCCAGGCTCGGGGCGGCCCGGTGGAGTCGTGCTGGGGCGATCCGAGCGAGGCCGGTTAGTTAGTCCGTCAATCGTCAGGTGGCAGTCCAGTCGTAGTGCTTGAAAGTCTACCACCCCACGTCCCGCTGCGAATTACCCATGTTAGCGCTAACATGGACAATTCACAACGGAATTTTTAATCAGGAGAACAGACAGTTACAAGAGTAAACATGAGAAAAGTATGTCGGCAATCTCAACCAAATAAGGTCGAGAGTGCCGGTGTGGCTTTTTCGAAGGCTGTTTTCGGTACGTATGTGTACATGGCGTCGGATCTCCAAGCCCCGAGTTGTCGTACGTCGTCTGTCGAGGCCCCGGCCTGCGCGCAGGCCTGGGCACCGCCTCTTCGGAGTCCATGGAGGGTGAAAGCGGCCGGGTTCGGGTGATGATAGGCCCGGAGAGCTCTGCGAATGGCAGTGGTCAGTATGTTGGATGTCAGTGGGTGTCGGTCCATTGTGACGAATGCGAGGTCGGAAGGGTTGCCCGGGCATGCCTTTGTGTATCGAATCCAGGCGTCAAGCAGGCAGCACTGGGAGCCGGGGATGGCATGGAGCCGTACGGTGTAGTGGTCGGCCCGGGATCTGGATGCTTTGGTGGAACGAACGTGCACTAGAAGTCCGCGTCCGTCGCTGGTGATGTCGAGTCGTCTGAGGGTGTGGCGGGACGATTTGTTGCTGGGAAGTACGACGTTGCTCTGTCGTAGGAGGGTGAAGAACATCATCAAGGTAGCAGATGCGAGGACTAGTGCAGCTGTGCCCCCGGCCTTGAAGTAGCGCAGGACAGCCTCCAGGTGTGTTGTCGAGAGGGGCGGGGTCGGCACTGGCACGTGTATCGAGGTGCGACTTACCCCTTTCTTGGCGAGCTGTACGGGGTGTGTGTCGAACCCTGCGGGGGAGCCGCCGAGTAGTCGTGTCCAGGTCCGGGCCCCACTCAGGTAATTTAGTACAGCACCGGGGGACTTGAGTGTCCTGTCGAGGTGGACGTTGTAGACCATCACGTTACTCTGGGTGGGCGTTCTTGTGTTGAATCCTTTCCTCCTGGCGAATTGGATGTATTTCTTCGACTGTAGATGTTTGTTCCTCCATGTTCCTGTGGCCAGTCCAGCATCGATGAGCTTCAGTATCCGGTTCCGTTCGTCGTCCGGGTCACCTGGGAAGAGAGAGGCAATGATACAAGCTTCCCAGGGGACTGGCTAAATAGGGGGTCCATATTGGTCGAGTTGGTGTTGGACTCTTATGCGCTCGAGCCCTTTTTGGAGGCAGCCGATCCGAGCCCGCGTGTCAGCTGCTGGGTCGGTATATCGTCTGCTGAGGGCATCCGCGAGCATGAGTTCTTTACCCGGTTTGTGGATCACCTGAACAAGGCAGCTGTGGTTTGCAGCGAACCTCCAGACCTCGCGGGCGCAGGCGCAGGCGCAGAGGACTGGGTTGTGCCCGGCACCGGAAGAGAGTACCTGTTGGGAGGCTTGGTTGTCGGTGTTCACAACCACGGTGTATGTGTGAGGCTCGGCTGGGGCCAGGGTGTTCAGGGCGACGACCAGGTTGATCGCCTCGAGCTGGTTGATGTTGTAGTTCTGCTTAGTGAGATCGTGGGTGTAGTCTTCAGAGAAGAAGCCACCAGGGGAGTAAGCCCCGCCCCCTCTTAAGGTGGAGTCGCATTCTATAGTCCATTCCTCGTGTGGGTCCGGGTGCAGGAGGACGATGCCGTTCATTGTTTCCGCGTACCTCAGGAACCAAATAATATCCATTGCGAGGTCCGCTGGTACCGTATGCTTGCCGGTGGGGGGTGCCTCCCGGAGGGCTGTGAGGATCCTTCCCATGAAGCGGCGAGCCGGTAGGACGCATCGGGCTACGTGCTGCAGTCTGCCGACCAGTCTTTGCAAGTCTCTGCGGGAGGCTCTTCGGCTGGTCGTCCAAGATCTACATTCCGTGAGGATGTCGGCTAGCTTTATGTCAGGTATTCTTAGAGACATCTCGCTTACCGATATGTGGTAGCCCAGCCATTCGAGGCTCTTGGTAGGTGGGGCGACGAGGTGGTTAGGTAGGCCAGTGTCTCACACTATGTCGTATATGATCCTGTAAGTGTCGTTGGTCCAGATTTTTTGGAGAGTCAGTCGATATGAGGCTGGTGTGTGTGGCGGGTTGTAGGGCACGGCTGAATTTATTATGTCCCCGTTTGTAATTGTGTCGATGTTGTCATCCGCCTGTTTCCTATCCTCGTAAGTAAGAGCCTGGTCAGTCTCGAGCAGTACTTCTTGTGCTCTTGGAAGGGCCCCGATTATATTTGGTCTGACTGCACCAGTGTTGTTGCTGAGCTCCGGTGTGGGAGGTAGAGCGGGGACGATGCTGCTCGCTGTTGGGTGGGTTTGTTGTTGTCGGGAGGGCGTGTCCGGTGTGTATACTGCGCCGCGGTAGTGGGCGTGTCCGCCGGTGAGGGAGCTGGTGGGAGGCTTGTTGGTTGAGTCTGGCGCTAACGGCTTGGTGTTGTAGTGACCGGGTCAGTAGGTCGCCCATACATGTGTTGCTACTCATGGTGGCTGTGGCGTGGGCACCCCGGGGAGCTGGGTCGCGTCTCGGGTCGACCTTATCGGGTGAGAGGTCGGGGCCGGGGTTTGACCTACTTAGCGGCGTCAGCTCGCGAGCGTCGCAAGTCGAGCACGTGGCGGTAACTGGGTCACTGTTGGCGTGGGTATGGCTGCTGGCGTGTTGGTGTGTCTTTGCGGGTTTGAAGGCCGGCCGGGTAGCATGCTCTAAGCTCTCGGGTTCAAATTTTGTGGTGTTAGTTTGTATATCGTCTGTGAGACCGGGATCGGACGGGGGCTCAGCTCCAGTGTGTGGTGCTGTCATAGTTGCCTCCGACCGATCTACTGAAAACCCGTGGCTGTGGATTCACTTTCGGCTGCTTGTTTTTCTCTAGTGCGCGCTTCTTGTTGTTGCATTCGTTTTCTTTGTGATGATTGGCCTTCCAGTATTTATTCGCACACCACACGCAAACATGACAGTAACGGTTCGGCAGCGTGCCGTGCGTGGCGGAGTGGCCACACTCGTTTCCCCAATTCTACTGGTGGCAGGGGCGCCCGTCAGTAACGATCGAGAATTCGGCTCGACTGCTGTAGTCATGGCCGCCGTAATCCTCCGCGCGTTTTTGGTATTCGTTGTTCTTTTTCTTCTTAGTCGCCAGTCGAATGACAACTGCCTGCGCATCCCTCTGTACGTCTTTGATGACGTAAATGTCGTCCCATCCGCGTGGCAGACGCCTATCGTCAATCATGCTGAAGACGCGTTCTGACCAGAGTATGCACGTATCCCAGTCCCAATCCAGCGCCATTGTGCTGAGCTGCTCCTGCTGTTCGCGCAGCGGTTCTATCCATGAACCTGGTACACTTGAGTCCTTACACATCCTGAACAGTGCGCTAAAGTACTCCATACACGTGCTCTCCCCCAAGCCAACCTTCCCTTTCCTGTCGCCTCGGATTACGAAGGTATGAGGCATGAGTGAGATCCTACCTCTTTTGCTTGAGCGTGATCCTTTGTCTCTAAATAGATCCTCGATAGATCCCCTGTGGTCCGAGTCAGACTCGGTGTAGGAGGGGGATCTTTTCCTGTTATATCTCCTCCGTGGTCGGATGCTCTGGTCGCGTCGGCTTCGATGGTTTCGGGAGTCGGGTGATCGTGTGTTAGTCCTGGTGTGGGATCAGCTTCTGCTGCGTCGCTGTCATCTCGGTGAGGCACTGCGGCGGCCATTACGCGTGCCACGTGTAGCATTATCCGTTACTTCCACCGTGTTCGTCGTCATTACTGAGACTCGGTCCCTTGCCGACTCGAGTGCGTTAATCCTGTTGAGCAATGCGTTAGTAACCGTGTCGAGTTTGTCGGTTAGCGTTTTCTCGATCCTGGTTATGTCATTGTTTGGGGAGTTTGAATGGCTTGCTCGTTGCCGTTGGGAGCCCCCCGCTCCGTTGTCATCTGGAGTGCGTATGACTGATCCTCCCGGGCGTGTTCCTTTAGGTGTCGTAACGAACACTTTCGTTACTATTGAGCGAGGACGGCCTCTGGCTTTTGGTGTTCGTTTCGGCATTCTTTTCTTCTATTGGTGTTTGAGTGAGGGTCTTGAGGCGTCCGATCCTGCCCTGAATCAGACGGTGTAGTGGTCGGGTTGGTATCAAGGCGTGAACTGCCGGTTGGTCGGCTGCGAGCAGTCAGCGCAGTTTCGTATGATGCGTTTCTGAAACGATAGATGGTGCCAGGCTCGGGGCGGCCCGGTGGAATCGCGGTGGGGCGATCCGAGTGAGGCCAGTTAGTTAGTCCGTCAATCGTCAGGCAGCAGTCCAGTCGTAGTGCTTGAAAGTCTACCACCCCACGTCCCGCTGCGAATTACCCATGTTAGCGCTAACATGGACGATTAACAGAACATTGGCAGCTAAAATGAACACCTTCCGGAAAATAAGGCATTATATGAGCGATATGAACTCTTCTATTGTACAAAACCACAATACTGCCCATCATTGACTATAATGACAAAATATATAATATACTAACTAAAAAGCAGCAAACAAAGCTCCAAACTATACAAAACAGAGGGTTGCGCATAGTATTTAAAGGAAAAACACTACATACCATTGAGATGCACAATAAAGCTAAACTAGATGCCCTAAATATTCGCAGAGACAAGCACCTATTAGGCCTAATGTACCACCGCGCGAAAGACCCATATTACATAGACATACCTACACAAGCCACACGTGCAGCACAAGCCACCCTACTGGAAGTGCCGCATGTTAAAACTAGTAAAATGAAAAAGTCACCGGTTGTTCTGGGGGGAGCACTCTGGAACCAACTACCAGCACGTCAGGAACAGTGATTGTTACAAAACATTCAAGATAAACCTCCATGCACATTTAAATCAACCAGCCTAGGCCAAAGCAGATCAATGATACACTGGGTCGGTGTTGCCATTCCTTTCCCTGTCCCCCCACAAACAAACACTGTAAACTCAACCAGTAGCAGCCAACTTGACCAAAAACCCCACCTACAATGGAATGAGCCTGGAAATGATTCTAGTTGGATCCTACTGAGGTACATGATTAATCAATATTAACCTACTTACTAACTCAATAGGCCCCACCTGAGATTACCATGAACACAAGTTCTATCACAAAGGCCCACCCTAGATCCCCAATCACCCTTTCAAAGAGTATGTTACTAATAGAAAGATAATCAGTTATGCCCCACCCCCTACTAACGCCTACCATACTAGTTTAACATAGCTACCTCCCCGCATATGTTTCTTTTCGCTTATCTTGTTCTTTCCCTATCATTCAAGTACCGATGTTTTGCTTAGTTTCCTGTAATTGTCTATCTGTATATTGTTGTAGATTTGTTTACTGTGTAAAGGCAATTGTGATTAGGGCTGGAAGACCAGTGCATTAGCACTGACAACATGTTATTCAGAGGAATAAAAACACTTGAACAAAAAAAAATATATATATATATAATTGTGTCAAATTTAAACAGCTACTTACATTTGATCCTATATATCCAACTTAGATACTGGTGTATTAGCTAATGATTTGGGACAGCATATAGAGAATAACCAGTGAATTTATAAGCTCACCCCTTTAGACACTCTCTTTGAAATACCCATTATGCAGGGAGACCATTAACGAACTAGGCCAATCTTGTGACCTCATTAGCCTCCCCCCAACCAAGTAGGCCTACTGTGCAGGGCCAGAGAGGGGAAGGGGAAATGAGGTGGATGTTTCCTGCCCTGACTTTACAGAGACAGACATACACACAGAGACACACACACAGACATACACACACAGAGATCCCACACATAGATAGACACACACAGACAGCACACACAGACACACAAACATGCACACACCCGGCATACACAGACACAAATACACCCAACCTGACTTTGCAGAGAGAGAGACACACACACAGAAAGCTACACATAGACAGATGCACACATACAGAGGCAGACACACACATACATACACACACAGACACACACACACAGACATACACAGACACAGAAACAGACAGAGAGAGACAGACACAGACACACATACCCACACATACACAGATAGACACACACAGACAGACACATAGAGACATACATAGACAGACAGACACAAGCAGACACAAGACACACATTATATTTTGTTAAAAACCCTAGCGCCATGGGCCTATGGCACTAATCCGTTCCCAGAATGTTCTACCCTAAACAGGACCTACAGTCCTGTCAGGTTCCAGGATTAGTAGGTCATCTCACCTCACGTGGTCACCACGAGATGACCATCTGGGTCATAGTCACAGGACTTTTGGTGAGCTTGTCAAAATTATTGTTGGTTCTTTCAGCTCAAATTACTTCAAAACTAATCATCTTTAATCAAAATCACTCCGGACTAATGATTAGTAGCTCATAATGATCAAATTGACAACATTTCAAATTCCATCGGACCATGCAACTTTAACAAAAGCTTCTAACAAATTGAAAATAAGCTGCTGCATATTATTTTTATTTAGGTCCTAATAGATATATAACGAGTTAGCCAAATTCTATATTTATATAATGTAATTTACACACAAAAGTTAAAGGAACTTTTTCCTTGTGATTGGAAAACAAATTCAGTTGTCCCTTATTGTCATGAGTGAATGAAACAATTTGTATGATTAAAAAATAGCATAGTCCACTATTACTATGAAATGATTACTTATAAAACTGAAAGACTGCTGGTAATTACACCCGTAATAAACTTAGGTAAATCCGCACCTATATATTACTCCGGTGAACCGATCTGCACGACCTTCAGTATGCATATACATACAGATATATATATAATTTAATACATATTTTGATTTTATATATATATATATATATATGCATATGTTGCATATATGCATATGTTGCATATGTTGATTATATATATCTATACATGCTTGATTGATGATTGATTGGTGGTTGCTTTGCGCTGTATCGGCAGCATAGGCCATATTCACGGCGAGACGCATATCTATATATATACACATTTATATATCTGTAAGACCAATCTGTAGGACTGACCTGTAGAATGGATATATAGAATGATTTGTAGGACTGATCTGTAGGATCAATTTGTAGGACTGATCGGTTGGACTTCATGCCCAATCTGTAACACCGATATATAGTACAACTCTGTAGGCCCGATCTCTAGGACTGATCTGTAAGACCAATCAGTAGGATCGATCTACATGACTGACCTCTAGGCCTACATACAGGACTAAACTGTAGTAGCGTCTACTTATCTATAGGACCTATTTGCATGACCAATCTGTAGGAATGGTCTTTAGGACTGACCTAGAACATCTATCAGTAGAACCGACCTATATGGCTGATCTGTAGGTATATATACAAGACTGATCTGTAAGACTAATCTGTAAGACCAATCAGTATGTAAAAATATATGGATTTTCAGTTCGGATTTATATATTGGCAGAGAGCATTACTATTCTCGAGCGATGGAGTGGGGACCAAGGTTATTTAACACAGAAGCAATGGGTGGCCCACTCCCTGTGTGACATAAGAGACTATGTGGAAAATGTGCCCAAGATTATGGCGTGATGTTCATATTTAAAAGACAGTTAATGTTTGGTGAAATGTTCCCTCTATGCACCAGTAAGAGTGCAAGTGGAGGGGAAAGACATTTTTAATATATGTTTATTGTAACTGTCTGCAACTACCTGTTACCACGGGGCCGATGGCCAAGCACACCCAGCCATCCTGCATACATTATGGACACCACCTGCAGCTGGGGTTGAGTGACAGCTGCCCCCTATTAAGGTGTCGCCCCCCAGGCTGTAGAGGGTGTCTGATTGGCTGGCTGTGGGAAGCCCAGTCACCTGCATTCCTTATACCTGACACACAGACCCCACCCTAGGCACTTCTTGAGAATCACTCTTGAGAGAGACTCTGAGCTAGGCACTCTAGCAGCAGACACTCTTCTCTTGTCCAGGAACCCAGACACTCTGTCTGAGGCTCCACTTTCTATACACAAACTAGCAGCAGCTATTCAAAAGGCACTGAGCTGTGTGCAAGAACCATGTGACTCCGGTTCAATGGGCTGTAGGCACTGATTCTTATACATATTAACAAGAGTAATGAGGATCTGTGTGGACAGTAGGTAAGGAGTGAGGGTGATAGGTCGCTAGTAGGTGAACAGGAGTAGATGCCAATAAAGCACAACTTCTTCACTGTCAATTTTCCACGACTTGTCTTCCCTTTCTTCCTTATGAGTTTGTTGAGAGGGGCATCAGGTGGGAACTGACAAACAATTGTCAGAACGCACCTGGGGAGAGTAGTGGTATCCGGGGTTCTGACGGCCGAGCACTCGTAGATATTACAAGTAGAACCGATTTCTACAACTGATCTGTAGGTCTATATACAAGACTGATCTGTAGGACCGATCTGCAGGTTTAATCTGTATGACTTATCTGTAAGACCAATTTGCAGGACTATAATCTGTAGGACTGATCTGCAGGACTAATCTGTAGGACTGCTCTGTAGGAGTAATCTGTAGGACTGATCGGTTGGACAAATATTTCTTTTAATGTGTGATGAATTTATTGAGCCTGCTCATAACAGATAAGTGTGTTAACATTTGTTTTAGCTGCTGGGCAGCACTAATCCAATTTTGATTTGTAGAAGTAATCTTTAGTATTGATCTGTAGGATAAATATCTAGGATTGAAAAGTAGGACGCATATGTATGACCCATGTAGACTGACACCGGGTGCAGCTGTTATTTATCTCTACTCACTTGGCTCTTCTCTCCCGCTCTGCCTGATGTAGATTTCCGTTGTGATATATCTTGCTCTTGAACATCCTGCGTTGGATTAATTGATGGAAGGTACAAATCAAAGGTGACAAATACTTGTCCACCAATGTAGCTCTGCTCCATTACAAAACATCAATACTGCTATTTTTATTTTCTGATGGTGACCTCCACCGGCCTTTAACAAAAGCTTCTAACAAATTGAAAATAAGCTGCTGCATATTATTTTTAATTAGGTCCTAATAAATATATAAGGAGTTAGCCAAATTCTATATTTATATCTTGTAATTTACACACAAAAGCTGAACCAATCTTTTCCTTGTGATTGGACAACAAATTCAGTTCTCCCTTATTGTCATGAGTGATTTAAACAATTGGTATGATTAAAAAATAGCATAGTCCACTAGTACTATGGAATGATTACTTATAAAACTGAAAGACTGCTGGTAATTTACAAGAGGCCATAGAAGTTACATCCGTAATAAACTTAGCTAAATCTGCACCTATGAATTACTCCGGTGAACTGATCTGCATGACCTTCATTATGCATATATATACAGATATATATAATTTAATATATATTTGATTTAATATATATATATATATGCATATGATGATTATATATATATATATGCTTGATTGGTGGTTGCTTTACGCTGTGTCGGCAGCATAGGCCATATTCACGGCGAAACGCATATCTATATATATATACACATTTATATATCTGTAAGACCAATCGGTAGGACTTACCTGTAGAATGGATCTATATAATAATTTGTAGGACTGATATGTAGGATCAATCTGTAGGACTGATCAGTTGGACTTCATGACCAATCTGTAACACCGATATATAGTACAATTCTGTAGGCCCGATCTCTAGGACTGATCTGTAAGACCAATCAGTAATATCGATCTACATGACTGACCTCTAGGCCTACATACAGGACTAAACTGTAGTAGGGCATACTTATCTATAGGACCTATTTGCATGACAAATCTGTAGGAATGGTCTTTAGGACTGATCTAGAACATCTCTCAGTAGAACCGACCTATATGTCTGATCTGTAAGACCAATCAGTAGAACCGATCTCTACAACTGATCTGTAGGCCTCTATGCAAGACTGATCTGTAGGACCGATCTGCAGGACTAATCTGTATGACTTATCTGTCGGACCAATTTGCAGGACTATATTCTACAGGACTAATCTGTAGGACTGCTCTGTAGGACTAATCTGTAGGACTGATCTGGAGGACTAATCTGTAGGACTGGTCTGTAGAACTAATCTGTAGGACTGCTCTGTAGGATTAATCTGTAGGACTGCTCTGTAGGACTAATCTGTAGGACTGCTCTGTAGGACTGCTCTGTAGGACTAATCTGTAGGACTGATCTGGAGGACTAATCTGTAGGACTGGTCTGTAGAACTAATCTGTAGGACTGCTCTGTAGGATTAATCTGTAGGACTGCTCTGTAGGACTAATCTGTAGGACTGATCTGGAGGACTAATCTGTAGGACTGGTCTGTAGAACTAATCTGTAGGACTGCTCTGTAGGACTGCTCTGTAGGACTAATCTGTAGGACTAATCTGTAGGACTGCTCTGGAGGACTAATCTGTAGGACTGATCTGTAGGACTAATCTGTAGGACTGGTCTGTAGAACTAATCTGTAGGACTGCTCTGTAGGACTAATCTGTAGGACTGATCTGGAGGACTAATCTGTAGGACTGGGCTGTAGGACTACTATGTAGGATTGCTCTCTTTGACCAATATGTAGGACTATTAAGTAAGATTCATATGAATGACCGATGTAGACTGACGATGGGTGCAGCTGTGATTTATGTCAACTCACCTGGCGCTTCCCACTCACACTGCCTGATCTATGTCTCCTTTGGGGTCTATCTTCTTCTTCTGATTCGTCCTGTGAATCACCATCCTGAGTTGGCTTTTTCGACTGAAGATAGAAATCACAGGTGACAATTAAAGGTAAGCAGTCACTTGTCCACCGACGTAGCTCTGTTCCAATACAAAACAGCAATACTGCTCATTATATTTGACTATGGTGACTTTCACCTGGCTTTTATTTTAACAAAAACTTCCAACAAATTAAAAACAAGTTACCATGTATTATTTTCGAGGTCCTAATCCATATATAACTAGTTGGCATAATTCTGCATTCATGTTGTGTCTTACACAAAAAAAATGGACTAAATTTTGCCTGGAAAGGTCTGTAAGACCGATCTGCATGACCGATCTGTAGCATTGATATGTAGTACAGACATATGGAGACTAATCTGTAGGACAAATCTGTAGGACTGCTCATGGAGACTAATCTGTAGGACCGCTCTATAGGACTGATCTTGGAGACTAATCTGTAGGACCGCTCTGTAGGACTGATCTTGTAGACTAATCTGCAGGACCGATCTGTAGGACTGATACTTGAGACTAATCTGTACGACAGATCTTGGAGACTAATCTGTACGACCAATCTGGGAGGCTAATCTGTAGGACCGATCTGTAGGACTGATCTGTAGGACCGATTGGTACGACCGATCTTGGAGACTAATATGTAGAACTGACCTATAGGACTGATCTGTAAGACCAATCACCAGGTCAACTTATAGGACTGATCCATGAGCCCATCTACAGACTGATCTGCAGGTCTGAATGGGTGCAGCTGTAATTTATGTCAACTCACCTGGCGCTTCCCACTCACAATGCTTGATTTAGGTTTCCTTTGGCGCCTATCTTCCTCTTCTGATTCGTCTTTTCTAGCACCATACTGTGTTGCCTTTTTCGACTGAAGATAGAAATCAAAAGTGACAATTAAAGGTAAGCAGTCACTGTCCACCTATGTAGCTCTGTTCCAATACAAAACAGCAATAATGCTAATTTTATTTTACGATGGTGACCTTCACCAGCCTTTAACAAAACCTTACAACAAATTTAAAATATGCTGCTGTATATTATTTTCGATTACGTCTTGATTCATATATAATTAGCTAGTTGGCATAATTGTGTATTCATATCTTAGACCAATTCTTGCCTTTCAACCACTAATTGCTTCGATGTTCAGGTTGAACAAATTGCGGCGCACTGATGGTGAACAGTGCTCAAGCTGATTAGGAATTATCAGTTCGCCAACGGTTAACGGCTAATTTATTATTATTTTGTTATATTAATAATAATTACAATTATTAATAAAATCATGTGTTTCCCCTCCAGTTGTTCGTGTTGAGTGAACTTACATATATATATGGATAGTGATAAGCCTGTTATCTCCTGTAATAAGCTCTGAAGTGCCTCCATGTCCTTTCAGCCGAATGACTGGCGTTGACCCCGACCTCTGGGCTGGAAGTCATAGGTCGGTCCTGACCTGCCTCCTCGGGCGGGCCGCCGGCTGCGAAAATCTGCACGCGTTTTTCTGAAGCGAGTGTTGATGTCCATGGGTTTCTTCTTGGGATCCATGTGCTTCCCACACTTTGCTCCAGTCTCCACCTCTTTAAAGAGGTATTGGAGCTGACCATCGAACGTCTTAGTTTTGTCCAGCGGCTTGCCTTTGATGGTTTTGGTGGAAGGAAAGCGTATACTCTTTCCCGTCATTGTCCACGATCTTCTTGGACCTAGCTACCTCTTTCCCCGCGTCCATACAGATAGCTTTGAAGACATTCTCAAAGCGTCTGTACATGATAAAGTTACTGGCTGCTGTTACCATCGCCAGCCCCTTATCCATAGTTCTGGCCAAAGAGGAGAACTTGTTTTGTGTTTGCATCCGATTGGCCACTGGCGCAATCGCTGTCAAGGTCCTCAGGACCGCCTTGTGTATGGTATGGAGGACAGTCTCGAACTTCCTCCGCCCGTCAGTTAAATGGACATCTCTGTCCATTTCTTTGACTACCGAATCGGGGATTCCCTTAATCCCCGTGAGTTGTTTACCCAAATTAGTAATAACCTCCACGGGCTTGAAGGTGTTGAAGTGCCCTTTGATGGTTTCCCGCATCATTGTCGTAGTGAGCACTTTCTGGGACTTTTCTTGTGTGCATTTCTTATGCACCTTTCTGCCAATCTTGGCGATCAGGCCTGTTCTTTTGGTATCCGAGTCAGACTCAGTTGAAGACGAGTCTGACGACGAATCTGAAGAAGAATCTTTCTTCTTCTTTTTCGTCTTGCGCTTCTTGGTCTTCTTCTTGACCACCTTCTTACGCGCCTTCGTAAACTCGTCTCCTGACGAGCTCACGGCCTTCTTAGCCTTCTTCTTTTTAGGCCTAGGAATCGGGTCTGGCGATGAGTCGTCATCAGGGGAGAAGTTATCATCTCCTGATACATCCTCCCAGTCGGAATCAATTCCCACTGGAGCTGGCCTTTTCTTGGAACCCGTTCGTACCGAGTCTAGACTCTGGAACTTCAATTCTATTAGGCTGTCCATCCGTGGTTCCACGTGACTGGGAAGCAGTCACGTGGAACCACGGTCATGATCTCTGGTTCACTCCCGCCTTCTGGGTCAGACATGATCAGTGCCCCAGCTTGAGGGGACGGGGGAACGAGTCTGAATTGTCTGGCGGGTGGCCCTCTGCAGGTGCTGGTGCCCCTGTCTTACTGCGCTTCGTAGCCATGAGGAATCTGTAACAATCGAAAAGAATGTTACTAAGAGGTAAAGAAACATAGTTTCAAGATATCAATGGTATTCAAGAAAAACATAGCGCATCACTTGGTGTTAGAAAAACGTATTTACACTGTTTCTACACAGGCGTTTCAAAAGGTAACGTGTAATATCGTAGGTTGAAGGTATCGAAACCAAAACCAAACGAGGGGTAGGGACCAGTGTATCTGTCTCTCCCACACTCTCTGTTTTGCACACTTCTCCCCCCTGCGGCTACTGCACCAGCAAGTTGGAGAAAATGCTACGAGACTCGGAGGTACGCCTCAAAAATGGGGAGTCTATAAAACAGGGATGAAAGTGGTCTCCGGGAAAAAAAGCAGAAATGCTGATATTCTCCCATAGGCTTAGCATTGTCATGGAATCGCTGAAAATTCCCGGAAGTCAGGTTTCATACATATTGGCATACGCTGATAGTGCTGCGCCATTTGAAGCACGTATTAGTAGTATATGCTGATAGTGCTGCGCCGTGAAGGCATTAGTAGTATACGCTGCTAGTGCTGCAGCATTTGCACCACATATTAGTATACGCTGATGGTGCTGCAGCGTGAAACAACGTATTGGTTGGTTGGTTGTTGGAGTTTTACATCCTGGCAACATCTAAGGTCATATCAGGACGGGCGCAACTTATTAATATACACTTATAGCTACAGGAAAAATCCCGGAAATCCGCGAAATCGGAGATCTTTCATCCCTGATAAAAAGAAAAACAGGATAATTTCCAACTCAAATCCATAAAAGAAACCGCGGAAAAATCCTAACATGATGTGGCTCCAGCCAACATCGCTCTCCATTCGGCAAATGGCGGCAAAAAAGGCGTGATGTGGCTCCAGCCATCATCGCTCTCTGTTAGGCAACTGGCGGCATGTAGAACAAAGGAATGGCGTCTTGTTCTATCGATGTACTACATATCGTAAAACATCCATAAAAGTAACAAAACTACACATCCAAAGCAAAAATTAGCTTCAAAACGTGCAGTAATGCACCACATATGAACTGTAACAATCCTTCATGAATACTTACAGTTAAACCATTGTTTATAGGTTAAAACTGTCAGAGCAACTCAATGAACATCCTCCGGTCATGAGCTGATTATGGTAATTGCTGGACCCGGATGTGCTTCTTTCTCTCTAGCCTGAGGCTAGCTAGAGGCTTAGTACTGAGGTAAAATAAATATATATATGTAGTATAAAGCATTTATACCAATATTATTGAGGATGGAACCGTAGTGTATATTATTAGCGGCGGGGCGGATTCAAACCCACAACTCCCACCGTGCTACTGCTGGGCGATGGGAACGGCCAGCGGAGGGGGCTGAGGCACGTCTAGCCCACTATTTGTCAGGCGCATGTGCCAAGCCTCTGACCCAGATAGCACACAGCCGTTGGGCCGACGTCGGCTATTGGTCGCACCGTCGCCATCGACTTTCCACCGTCGGGCCACCGTCGGGCCGACGGTGGTAGTCCGACGTTGGTTTTCAATCCCTTTCCACTTTTGAGCCACCGTCGGGCGACCGTCGGGCCGACGGTGGTGTTCCGACTTTAGGTTTCAATCCCTTTCCACTTTTGAGCCACCGTCGGGCCCACGGCGGTAGCCCGCCGCTGGTTTGCATTCATTTTCCACATTCGACCCACCGTCGGCCCACCGTCGGTGTTGTTCCGACGTTCGGTTTCAATCCGTTTCCACTTTTGAGCCACCGTCGGGCCTACGGCGGTATTCGTGTTAATACGATTTGAATTATCGGGTACGGTTTGTTGACGGTTCGACTCAGTTCAAGTCGCCACCGAAACACATGCGATCGTTGAGCAGGGTTCTTTTTCTACAAATAACTCCAAAAATCGGACGGATTTTAAAGAATTATTTAACAGGTTTGTTTATTAATATGTGTAGATTATTTTGTAAAAGTTTTGTAATTTATTAGGATGTATTAATGGAATTATTCGTGTTAACACGATTTGAATTACCGAGAAGACACTGTCACTATAGTGTCAATACGTACAGTTGCAAAATATTAGTTTTATTCAAAATTAATAGATATCAAGAACCCTAACCTTATACATTTAATACAATCTTTTTGGTAACTATGTTGTCAATATGTGTATCAAGCGATTTGTTTCTACATGGAGTGGTTGTAGAGATATTTCACTTTTTCTGTATTTAAGTATGGGGTTTGTCACCGTCGGGGCGACGGCGGCAGGCGCCGTCGAGTCGACGGCGGGAGGTTGGACAAAACAACGTCGGCCCGACAGCGTTTGTCGCCGTTGGGCCGACGGTGTTTGTCACCATCGGGCCGACGTTGTTTTGTCGCCGTCCGCTCATCGGCGGTTTCCGCCGTCGGGACGAGTTGAGTTGACGGCGGGAGGTTGGACAAAACAACATCGGCCCGATGGCGGTTTCCACCATCGGGCCGCCGGAGCGGCCGCCGTCAGGCCGACGGCTGTATGCTATCTGGGGAGTGTCCAGACGGACCGAAGCAAGCCTAGGCGGAAATGTGTCAGGCGCATGCGCATGCCTCCAGCATCCAAAAGTCTCTCCTGTAAAACCAGGCAAAATATTCCAATTGCCTGGGTGACCATATGGCCATATCTAAAGACTGTCCTGTCTAGAAAAAAGAAAAGCTAATTCAGCAGATCAAGACTGAGAAGCGGCTAAGTTACCCAGAAGCTCGAAGGCTGGCTGAGGCGAATACTCCCTCACCAACCACCAAGAGCTATGCTGCGGCAGCCAAAGCCTCCAACAGGACAATTGAATGCCAGACTGAACTGACATGGTTGACTGGAGGGAAGCCCACTGCCTTCACCCCAGTCCCAAATCCGACGCCGGTTTCGACCAAAAGTAATAATACTAATAATAGTATTGTGGTGCAGATGCTGGCCGAGCCAGCGATGCCCAAAAAGAAGAACAATTTGTCGGACCGAGTTCCGAAGGGATCTTTGACCCCTACGGACAAAACGTCCAGGGGGTCATCGATCTAAAAAAACTTAACGTCAAATAGATATCGGGCGCTGGCTGATATTGAGATGCCTGAGACTGTGGAAACCCGCAGTCGAAGTCTCTCCCTCAAACCAAAGGCGAGGTGGAGAACACCTGTCACTGCTCCAAAATGACAGTGACAGGTGCATCTCTTATTCAATGGAACTGCCGAGGTTTTAGGAGCAACATCAAAGAGCTGTCTCTTCTTTGTTGCAACGTCAATCCACTCGCTGTTTGCCTACAAGAAACTTATATAAAAGCTTCTGAGAGTTGTAGTCTTAAAAGCTACACCATTCATAACAAGCACGCACCAGATGGAGACCGAGCCGCTGGCGGCTCCTCCATCTTGGTCAGACATGATGTGGTATGTACACCAGTGGCGTTAGACACGACACTACAGGCTGTAGCTGTTCGTCTGACGCTGCATAAGACTGTAACTCTCTGTTCCATTTACATTCCTCCGAGCTCCGTTTTCACTTTACAAGAACTGGAAGCCCTTGTGGACCAGTTACCGCCCCCATATTTACTTATGGGTGACTTTAATGGCCACAACCCATTATGGGGGGGGGATAATAGGAACGCTAAAGGCAAGAGAATTGAGGACCTTGTGGCCGGTCATGCTCTGTGTGTATTGAACGATGTTTCATACACATATTTGCATCCCGGCTACGGAACATACTCTGCCATCGATCTCAGCATTGTAGAACCAGAACTGGCGCTGGACTTTTCATGGAGGGTCTGGGATGACCTCTGCGGGAGCGACCACTTCCCAACTATTCTTAATTGCGAGAGCGAGAGAGGAGCTGGCAGCTTTGTAAAGCCGACTGGCCTACCTTCCAGACCCTATGTCGCAAGGAGTTCACTCCAGACATCAGTGACATCGATGCCTTCACTGAGATGCTGAGAGGGATCGCAGAGAAAACTGTTCCGAACACCTCGGCAACTCCCAAGCATTTGACGCCTCCATGGTTAGATGATGGCTGTAGGAGGGCTATTAAGGAACGAAAGAAAGCTCAACGTAAATTCCACAGGAGACCGACTGCCGAAAATCTGGCGCTCTTTAGAATTTTGCGCGCTCGCAGAACAATCAAAGAAGCATGGAGGCAGTGTTGGAGACAATTTGTTTCTAGCATCACCATGCACACGCCATTGGGCAAAGTGTGGACAATGATCAGGAGAATCAAACGAAGGTGAGGTGATTCTTCTGTAGTCCAGCACTTGAAACACAATGGCACCATTCTCACATCACTCGACGAAATAAGTGAAGAATTGGCTCGCACCTTTGCTGGAAACTCGTCTTTGGCAAACTGCCTCCTGGGCTTTCGGGCTGTCAGGGAATGCCAAGAGCGAAAGCTCTTGGACTTTTCCTCCAATGGCGAGGAGCACTACAACTCCCCATTCAGTATGGGTGAGTTGAGGTGTTCTTTGGAAAGCTCGCATGACACAGCAGTTGGACCTGATGGAATTCATTATCAATTTTTGAAACATCTCCCTGATCATGCACTGAGACTGTTGCTTCAACTCTTCAACAACATCTGGGAGTCGGGTGTCGTCCCCACCAAGAGGCGGGAGGCGACAGTAATACCCATTCCCAAACCTGGTAAAGACCAGAGTGAAGCCAACAACTATCGTCCCATAGCCCTCCGAAGCTGCATCTGTAAACCCATGGAGCGCATGGTAAACAACCGCCTCGTCTGGCTACTGGAGTCAGGACACCACCTGTCCAACCTTCAATGTGGCTTCAGACGGGGCCGCAGCACCCTCGACCATTTGGTGCGCATGGAGACCTTCATAACAGATGCTTTCCTTAAGAAGGAGCACGTTGTGGCTGTCTATTTCTACCTCGAAAAAGCCTATGACACAACGTGGCAGCATGGCATCATGGAGGATCTTCATGCGATTGGCCTTCGTGGCTACCTGCCAACTTTCATCAGGAACTTTCTAGCCTTCAGGCATTTCCGCGTCCGTGTCAAGACTACCTATTCCAGCCTACACTCACAGGAACTAGGAGTACCTCAAGGCAGCATACTAGCCGTGACCCTTTTCGGGGTCAAGGTCAATGGTATTGCTGCTGCTGTAAAGCGGGGGGTCTCCTGTAGTCTTTTCGTGGACGACTTTGTTTAATATTAAAACTGGTGCTAACATGAATGTCATAGAGAGACAGCTACAACCAACCATAAATGGGATCCACCGATGGTCAGTTCTGAACGGTTTCAAATTTTCAAAGACCAAAACAGTCTGCATGCACTTATGCCTGCTGCGTAGAATGCATGCGGAACCGGAGCTGACCCTGGATGGAGATCCCATTAAAGTCGTTGAGAAAACCAAATTTCTGGGCCTCATTCTCGATGCAAAACTGTCTTTTGTGCCACATATAAAGTACCTGAAAACAAGATGCCTGAAAGTGCTAGATATTCTAAGGGTGCTGTCCAGCTCAGAGTGGGGAGCGGACAGAGATGTTCTGCTCTCCGTGTACAGAACCTTGGTTCGGTCACGAGAGGATTACGGCAGCATAGTATACGGTTCCTCAAGGAAATCATATATTGGGCTGCTAGACACGATCCACCACCAGGGATTGCGCCTGGCCCTTGGGGCCTTCCGCACCTCACCGGTTCAGAGCCTTTACGTCGAAGCCAATGAACCATCACTCAGCAACAGGAGAATCAAACTGGCCATGCAATATGTAGTCAAGATAAAAACTAATGTATTGAAACCTGCACACAATTGTCTATTCCAGCAACATGACGAATCCAGGTATGAAGCCAGGCCGAATTACATCCGGCCACTGAGGCTACAAATGAAACCTCATTTGGAGGCCTTGGGAGTGGATTTGAACGTGTTGGAGGATGCCAAAGTCCCAGAACATCCCCTGTGGTCATTGAGAAAGCCATCGGTTATCCTCCGACTCACGGAACTGAGGAAGTCTGGGACACATCCACTCGAGTACTAAGGACTGCATGCAAAGATTCAAGGCCAGTTTGCAGACCACCTCTCCATATACACTGATGGTTCGAAAGACCAAAGCCGGGTAGCTGCTGCGGCAGTCTGCTGACGGGAAAAATTTGGTGTACGTTTGCCCGATCAGAGCTCGATTCTCACTGCAGAAGCCCGAGCACTCCTTCTCGCGTTGGAGTGTATCGAGGTATCCAACCACACTAACTATGTTATATACAGTGATTCGTTCTCTTGCCTCCTGGCTGTTGCTGGACTGAAAACGAATCACCCTATTCTAGCAACGGTCATTTATAAAATGAACCAACTGACAACGGATGGGTATGACATCCACCTGTGCTGGGTGCCTGGCCATGCCGGCATACAAGGAAACGAACGAGCTGATCAGGCTGCGAAGAAGGCCCTGAACTGTGATCTTGAACCATGTCTGATCCCTCACTCTGATCTGAAACCACTAATAGCCACCCACATAAAATCCAAATGGCAACATGAGTGGGATGAAAACATTAATAAACTTAAAGAAATTGAACCATCTGTGGGAAAGCCACCACAGACTCATGCGGGAGGTCGGCGGGACCAAGTGGTCCTTAGCCACTGCCGTATTGGCCACTCGTGGCTTACACATGCTTTTCTGCTCAAGGGGGAACCTCCCCCTGAATGCATTGGGTGTCAGTCCCCGCTGACACTCAAACACATTTTACTAAGTTGCGTTGATTTGTTGGCCCTGTGCCAACAGTTCTACACTGCAGACAGTATGCATGACCTTTTTACTAAGGTAAAACAGGAAAACATTTTAGCCTTTTTGAGGGCAGCTGGACTGTACCACCTCATATAGTTTACTAAATAGATTCTATCAATTATTAATAAAACTTTTCTTTTTCTATGGGAATTTGTTTCCCTTGACCACAAATATATGATTGTGAGCTTTCTAATTTAATGAGTGTCTGTTGGCACATAGTTGATTGTCTGCTTTTACATGTAAAAGCGATGGTTTGAACAAAAAACAAACATTTCTCACTGTGAATATGGCCTATGCGGCCGACACGGCATAAAGCAACCACCAATCAATCAATCAAACCTGTATATCGGCCCAATCGAATCCGAGTTCTAGCTTGTAGCGGATGTGCCCCTGCACCAAGCGACGTGCACTGTAGCTGATTTAGCGGACCTGCGAGATGCCGGTCGATATTTGTGCAATGTGTGGGGAGGAGCATGAGCCTGGGGCAGCAAGTGTAAGAGGACGAGGATAGGCGAGGAGAACGCGGGACAGGCGGAGATGCCGGCCGGTAAATCTACCCGGCGCATTGGGCGAGGGAACTGAAGACTACAAGGAGGATGCCAAGGAACGGGAGCTCCGATGGTTGGTGGCGATGAGAGCGCGGGAGAGGAGGAAGAATGCGCTGAACGCGGTACTGGACGCTGGATCTCCGGAGAAGGACGCTGTGACGGTGGTGCGGGCGACGAAAAAGAAATCATCGGGGAAAAAGGTGGCAGAGTCGACTGCCGAGCCCGATGATTCCCCGAGTGATAGCAGCTACGAGTATGACTCGGCCTCGGACAGTGATGTGGGGAACACCAGCAGGAGAAGGAGGAGGAGGAGGCATATGCGCAGTAAGTTTGCGTTAAATAAACATACTATGAACGAGAAACGCCTTAAAAAATTTCGGTAATGGAGCTGGTCTACACGGCCTTAATCTGGGGCATAAAGCGCGGTAAGTATGATGACTTGGAGAGGTACATAGGCCATGTGGCATATATGTGCATGCACGCCTCCAGGAAACCTATGGCCATGAGCAATCTTCACATAGAAAAAGTTAAATATCTCTAAAACCAGACCACCTAGAAACAAACTGCTTGGAATACATATAGAAAACATGTTTAACGAACAGAATATATTACATTTATACGGTTAGGGGTCTGCATTTCTATTAATTTTGAATAAAACTGACGTTTTGCACTGCGCGTACAGGCAAATCAATGCATTGTCAATAGACGTGAGCAATCTTCATACAGAAAAAGTGAAATATCTCTAAAACCACACCACCTAGAAACAAACCGCTTGGAACACATATAGAAAGCATGTTTACCAAACAGATTATATTAAATGTATAAGGTTAGGATCCTGCATTTCTATTAATCTTGAATAAAACTGACGTTTTGCACTGCGTGTATCGGCGAACTCAATGCGTTTTCAATGGCCGTGAGCAATCTTCATACAGAAAAAATTTAAGCTGCATAGTCCGATGAAGCATCAAATTTTCCAAATCAAAACAATTATCTAGATTTGATATCTACATATCAAACTTAGATACTGATGCACTTATTAAGTATGTGTTGCCACATAGAAGGGAACACTGAGCAAATTTAATAGAACCTGTTACTGCAGAAGCCTATGGTACCAGAGTTTTGGCATGCTTGGCAAAATTATTTTCACATGTTTGAATTTCAAATATCTCAAAAGGTAGCCATTTCAATTAAAAGTTACTTCAAACTAAAGTAATGTAGATTATAACGATCAATTTAATATATTTATCTTAAAAAAATGTCAGAAACTCAAAACCATCGGACTATGCAACTTTAAATATCTTTAAAACCACACCACCTAGAAATAAACCGCTTGGAACACATATAGAAAACATGTTTAACAACAGAATGATTATATTAAATTTATAAGGTTAGGTTTCTGCATTTCTATTAATTTTGAATAAAATTGACGTTTTGCACTGCGCGTACCAGCAAAGTTAATGGCAGTGTGCTTTCGTTGTGCAGCCAAGCTGCGTGCACATA
The DNA here is from genome assembly GCA_030323885.1 of Branchipolynoe longqiensis. Classification (NCBI taxonomy): domain Eukaryota; kingdom Metazoa; phylum Annelida; class Polychaeta; order Phyllodocida; family Polynoidae; genus Branchipolynoe; species Branchipolynoe longqiensis. The sequence continues at coordinate 2,554,189 of CM059197.1, read as the reverse complement.
CACGATGTTTATAAACATTGAAAGGGGTCTATTGGCTCGATCCAACTTACTAGTTGTCTTACTTTCTTAGGTAATTTACTAATATAAATATATACATACGCATATTACATTTGTAAACATGTACATTACAATAAACATATGTAATATATGTATACATGTGCATGTTTATTCTTATATGTACCCAGTATGGATTACTTTATGTAACTGTCATAATGCTGAGTCTGAAATGAAGTGTCGAATTGAATTGTTCATGTTGGTTCACCAACATGGGTAATTTGCGCGCGAACAAGGAGTCTCCCAGTGGTGCCACCTGGGTTCGAATCCTCACCCACAAACCCCTACCGGATTTCCTGCGAACCCAAGTCTCTCGCGAGACCTCTGACGTCACGGCCACCCATCGTTGGCCCCCGAGGCCCACCAGACCTCACTTCCACTACATTAGCCGGACGAGCAGCTCACCACCTCAACTCAGCCGCCCACCCATCGCTACAAACGACGAACACACAAAGGCGATGGGGTTGAGGGCCTGAGTCAAATTTCAAACTGATGGACCACTTTCTGACATTTAACCTACTTTATTGACTACTATCTATATTGGACCCTTTGACCAATTTCTGACCTGTAACATACTCTTATTGACTATGTGTATTGAATAAAATGCAATTCAATGAGCTGCTTGTTCGCATCGTAAATTGAATACGTTATTTAATGTACAGTTATATGCAAGGGATGCAGGGTTCAATCTGGACTGCTGCAGTGTCCATTCATTCCAACCCAGTGGCAGGCGTGTGCTTTACTAAGTTAACGAATTAATGCCTCCCCCACCTCCCAACAATGTTATTATACTCAATAGAATGGCCTACACACAATGAATCTAGTCTCTATAAATACACACACTGATTTTCACCAACGGTACATTCTGTAGAACTAATACTTCTAAACCCGCAGCTTGTCTAAGCATTATGAATCAATTTAATTTACCTTCTTTCTCGCACCCTGAATCTTGGATTTATTATCTTGTTCTTCTGATTGTTCTTCTTCCTCCTCCTGATCGCTTTCTTCTTCAATCTGTGATTGAAAATAACAAATAACTGTAATGCTTATCTATTCACCCAGCAGCATGTCAATAAGCCATAAGTAAAACAAATATTCCCAATGTAAACACTATACTGTGAAATAATTGCAATTACCATTGATGACATCCAAGCTGGCGTGAACAAATGCCAACATTGTCATATAGTCGTATCAGGGGAGTTATGATACAGACTTATAAGATTATTACTGGAGTCTATGGCAGTGATGGAGAGGCTCAGACTTGACATCAGGAAACACTCATTTTTCTTTTGAGTGACAGATCCATGGAACAGTCTCCCAGACCAAGTGGTTGAAGCATCAACAGTAGAAGCATTTGAGAGAAGGCTGGATAGACATTGGAGAGGAGACCCACAATTATTTGACTTCAGAGCACCGTTGACTTCTGTATGTGTACAAAAAGAATACTTCTTTTTTGCCATAACGAGCTGGAATTAGAGGCCCAATAGGGCCTAGATCAGCTGGGAGACGATCTGTAAGTTAAAGCTGTTAACAGATACGTAGAAAAATAGGCAGTTGGTACCTGACGTGCAAGGAGTAGTATACTTCGATGTAAAATTAAAAAATATACAGGTAGGGAGGAGGGGGGGGGGGGGAGAACTTAGAGATTAAACAAATTGGTCAGGAGTCGTATGATAATTTGGAGGAAGGACATTAATATGACATGAATATGGATTCAGCATCTATTGAATATCCATTAGTTTTTAAACATGCGAATTGTTAACATAGCCTCCCCTTCCCCCTTCCCCTCCCCTCCCTCATGACAAGATATTTGAAGTAATAGAACTATATAAAACCATGGCGCCATGGTAAATATAAAGTGACAGTAATTTAGCCTGCTCATATCACAGCCATGGTAATTCCTGCAGAGAACGCTCTCATTTATAACGCATTCTATCAATTGTGCTCATTTAGAGATTGCAATTACCAGAAATATGTATAAGTACGGAAGATATAAGGTCACCGCTTCTTCATTAATATGTGTATGACATGGAGCGTGTCTTACAGCACCGTAATCAGTTCTCCAAATAAGATTGATTGGCAGGTTTAGTGATGATTTTACAGTATCGGCAGCAAAGGGTGAAAAGTTCACGGTGAAAAGCTAGCAGACTTTATTCTGTCACTTTGATTTTCTAAAAAAACTAAAAATTGTATCCATCACATTTAAATGTTTTTTTGTGGATTTTTTGGGGGGACGGTTGGTGGGTGGTTTTCACTGGATCGGTACGTATCACAAGAATAGCCAATTTAATTATTAATAACTCTGAAATCCGTGAAGCTGCTAGGAAATCACACCCGTGAGTATGGAGGATGGGACCCGGGAGGAGTATTTCTATGCCGACTGACCAAGGACAACTCTCGCCCTAGAACCTGACTGGAGTCAGTACAGGCGTAATCGATTAATCAACTCGGGTCACCCGAGCCACTTTTTGGCGCATTCGCACATCCTACAGACTCGGGTTGAATAATCGAATAATCGCTCGGGGTGAAAAAAATGGTGGCTTAATCAAATTTTTGTTTGTTTAAATAACCGATATAGCTACAGAAAAATAGGATTTAAAGTATTTTATGATTGCATAGTTTAGTTATATTTCCATTTCATTAATCTGTGTAATTACAAAAAAACAACATGTAGGACTGGTACTGGTAGCTGTTATCCTGCAGGACGGTACCAGCACAAATGTGACATTATCGTTCCTAGCCAGCCCCAGCCAAGAGGTGGGTTACTAGGGTCGGGCCATATGCACACAGCACCTGTTTTTGTCAACTCCACACGCGGTGTTCGATTTGAAATTCTAGCAACTCGGCTGACCTGAGTCGACCGGGTCGTGTTAATCGATTACGCCCTACGGGAGTACACGCGTCAGCTCGTTACCATGGAAACGACGTGGGACTGGCGCATCTGTACGCAGTGGTCAGGTCATTTTCAACAGATCAGCAGACCTGCCACATGATCAGGGTTACCTGTATCCGATACGGATTTTGGTGTTATTTTTGCTGATACGGCCGTACTTCATTTTGATACGGATTTTTAGTTAAATTTACGGAAATAAAAATGTGTAACCACAGCCACCGTGATGAATGTTGTATGTGAATGTAATGTAGTTTGTTGTATATAATGTTTGAGTAATACAATTATATTTTTATGATATGTGGGATATATATATGTGAATTATTATGTGATACAGATTCATACAGGATTAGGTGAAAAATACAGATTACCATCCAAAAAATGTGGCAGTTGTTGTGAAAGTACACTTTGACTTGTGGATACTGAATGGCTTATTCCCGTCCAGGGCTCACTGAACCGCCGGCTAAACTTTCCATGACGTCATCTCATTAGCATATTTACAGACGTGTCTAGACATCTATTACGCATATATCACATCCCCCCTTCAAAATATTTCTGAACCATGCAATGTTTTAAAATGACCATCACTATATATACATACCCAGTAACATGAATATCACAATAATACAAACATATATATGTGTACTTAGCTTAAACCACAGGTTCTAGCGAATGTCTGAGCGCACTATGGCACTGAAGTCCTCTGACTGTCTGGCTGCTTAGCCTCCATATGATATATTGTCCATTATATTAAAACACACACACCAAATGCAGCTGAAAATACAATACTTAAGCCTAACATGCACATGTGTTCATGTGTATTCATTCAACGTGACTGACTTGCTACAGGTCTAACCTGCTCGCCGGCCTAATCACCCGACCTGACCTACTTAGATAAGCCGCACTGTTTACATTTGACAGCGACGCTGACCTACTTTGTGTCTGCTCGACTGGTTCGGGCTGCCCCCCCCTCGGGCACCCTTATAATCTGAACCCTGTTCCTGTACAACATATTCCCCACCTCATTTAAAATCTGATACTCTCTCCCTGAGACACCTGTACGACCTAAAATTACTCCTTTTTTCCACTCTCCTGCATTATTCTTGTACTTTACCTTGTCCCCAACTCTCATAGGCTTGTGCGGCTTACCACATTTCTTGTCATGAAACACTTCCTGGCTTTGCTGTCTTTTCGATGTCTGTCCTTTCTTCGGATTTTGTGTTTCGGGTATCAAGATTTCTTCCGCCATCTGCAACCTCCCTCTCAGCCTCCTGCTCATGAGCAGCTGAGCCGGAGATGCATTCAAGACGGGCAATGGAGTGTTTCGATAGTTTAACAAAGCTAACTGAAAGTCTGTATTTGTTTTTTCGCATTTCTTCAACATGTCCTTTACCGTTTGCACAAACCTCTCCACCTGGCCATTGCTTCGTGGATATTGTGGACTGGAATACATGGCTTTAAAAGCATAGTGTTGTGCAAACTCCCTGTACTCATGGCTCTTAAATTGAGGAACATTGTCCGAAATGACCTTACTAAGAATACCATGCCTAGCAAAATTATCCTTTAACGCCTCAATGACTGTGACAGACGATGTATCACTCAACATTACCTCTGGATACTTTGTGTAATAATCAACGGTTATAAGGTAATTTTTATGGTTTAATTCAAACAAGTCTGCTCCTACTTTCTCATACGGCTGACAGGCTATCGGGTGGCTTATCAACGGCTCATTATGCAAACTTTTCCGGTTGTTCTGCCAAGTGTCACGCCGACTGACTTTTTCCTCAATTTGTTTGTTTATATTAGGCCAGAACATGCAGTCTCGCACTAGCTGCTTGGATTTCGTCATTCCCAACTCCGTTTCGTGTAACGCCTCAATCATTTCCCCACGGAGACCCAGAGGTACCACCACCTCATTGCCTTTCATGACTAGATTGTTTTCTACCGTTAACTCGTCTTTGTGTGGGATGTACTGTCTAAGACACGGCGGTGTCTCTATGCGTGTAGTGTCCCACCCATCTTCAATGTGTGCGATTAACATGGACATGGATAAATCTTTTTCATACTCTCTGACAATTTTACTTAACAAACTTGACGATTTCATGTCCACTGCGGCAATGCAGAACGTGTCATCGAACAGGCTATCATGACCTACATTAGCACTATGTGCTCTGGACAACGCGTCTGCAAAAAACATCAGAGAACCCTTCACATGTCACAGTTGAATATTGTAGTTTTGCAAATGCATTCGCATTCTCTGCTTTTGGCCGAAAGTTTGTGAATTGGTTTTTGCATTATCGCCACCAACGGCTTGTGGTCCATTTGAATTTGAACCTCCTTGCCAAAGATATAGTCATGAAATCTCTGGCATCCGAAACATATGGCGAGCATTTCTTTTTCTAGCATGGCGTAACCACACTGCGCTGAATTGAGCGGACGAGATGCGAGTGCGTTTGGCTTGCTTTCTTGCATTAACACAGCCCCATGACCTGACTGACAGGCATCTACCTGAATGACAATGGGTTTGTTTACATTATAATAAGACAACACAGGAGCACTTCTCAACCTCTCCTTCAACTTATCAAAAGCACCCTGCTGTTCGGTTTGCCAGTGCCATGCTACATCCTTAGCGAGGAGCGTGCGCAGTGGTTTGGCAATCTCGGACATGTTAGGTATGAACTTGTGCACATACCCAACCATGCTCAGGAACGATTGGACGCCTTGTTTGTCGCGTGGCTCTGGCATGTCTATGATTGCTTGTATTCTGTCTGGATCAGGCTTCACACCCTGTTGGGTAAGTTGATGACCTACATACTTTACTGTAGTTTTGCATAGCAAAGATTTTGTCTCGTTTAATTTGAGATTTACCGACCTAGCTCGGTCCAACACGGCCGGGGTAAAGGCAGATTTAAAAACAACCCAGTATGTAACAGCCTTGAAATAACTGGAAATGGCATTTCAGAGCCTTTCCGTTAAAAAGATTTCCTGTTGGGGAAATACCCTACACCCCTAGTGCCTCACGCCTTCGGCATTCATCCGTTCCAAGAATTTATATGCGCTCCCGAACAAAAATTCCTCGCTAATTTTCTGGGGGGTTGTCAATATCTTTATTCCAGTTGAATAACATCTTATATCTTGTTTTCAGTATGGAGAACGGTCATGGGGCATTTGAACTATTTATGGGGATCTTATTTTGTACATGTGGACTGAAGCATAGTCGTTAGAATTTACAATCAATCATGGGTGTGCGGGTGATACCTGTGAGGATGAAATCTTCTGTTTTGTTTGATGGCATTAGTACCATGGGTATAACTTGGGGCTAGGCTAGTAGTGAATATGGGATTATGTAGATAATGCAGGCTACATTAGAATTGTCTTCGTCAACTATAGCCTTGTGGTCAGTATATATGTATTATTAGTGTGGTCAGGTGTTACAGGATGGATGTTATGCATTGGGATTGTTTGGTTTGGAAAAGAGGGGGGGATGGAGAAGGAGCCAGCAATGCGAAGCTTCCAGCTAAGCTTCTCAGTGTTTGTACCGTCACGCAACATTTCTGATCTGAAAAACTGTCTAGGAAAACGGTTGTATAATGTGCACCGCTAAATTACATGCATTCTGAATAGTGACACAAAATAGACATCACAATTGTGTAATCACCGGAGAAATGTGATCTATAGGCCTACTTATAATTTCAAGTCAGTATATTCTAGTGTGGCCTTTTTTAATAACTAAATTATATTCTGGAATATGAGTTTCTGTTTTTAAAACATTTTAACTTAATATAAGTGACTTTCACTTGTCTTGTCGAGCTGTTTTCGAGCCGAGGGAAGCTTTCTTTGAATATAATTCACGTGGTTTCTGGATAGGAACATATTGAAAAGAATTAAAACTACCCATACTCAAAACAGGAGTAGAAATAAGTAGGCACACATTTGAATTTCAAAATAAACTTCCAAATGAAGTAGTGTAGTGCCTGCGTAGTGTGGTGCCTTTCACGTAGAGGTACAGAGAAATAGATTAAAGTAACCAGTGATACAACGGTAGCCATCAGTTAACAAGTACTCAGTAGTAAATGGGGTCTCAGCATAGCAAATGTACAATTTGCTTAGTAAATGTTGGGAATGTATTTATTACATTTGGCATGAAAAAACATACATGTATGCCCATATATATACATATATGCATGCAGAGTTGTAAAGCACTGCCTTGTGGTACAGGTTCTTGACAGAACCGAAGGCTAAGGGAGCAAACCCTAAACAGAAAACCATGTCACTGTGGCAGCATTAAAGGGGGTTGATGTATGGAACTCCCAACATCTCCCGACCAGCCACTTCAGGGACAAATAGTTTTGCGCCTGTCTGGACATGTTCTTGCCGGTGCGAAACCTCTATTTGCTCCCCGAGAGAGTGCATCTGGTAACTTGTAAAAGCCAGCAGCACTTCAACACTTTTGCAGGCAGCTTTCATGAAATGTACAACTGCACAAAACACCATACCGGCTCGGTCGTCACCCGGGTTACCAAGGACCACGCCGCTCGATCTCATCTTCCGTCGACAGTGGAAAATCAGCTACCAAGAAGAACACACCACAACACAACACAACACAACTATTGACAATTGTTCAATGGAACGTCAGGACTCTCCTCGACCGAGAAGTAGCTGACCGACCAGAAAGACGTATGGCACTAGTAGCAATGGAACTAGCAAAATACAACATCAACATCGCCGCCCTATGCGAAACAAGGTTCTCAGAGTCTGGTAGTCTCAATGGCTCTTTCTTCTGAGAGGCAAACCCGAAGGAGAGAGAAGGGAGTCCGGAGGGGGCTTTGCTATCAAAAAGGACATTGTCACAAAGCTGACAGGAATGCCACGGCCAGTAAGTGACAGAATCATGACGATGAGACTACCTTTGAGCAAGGACAACTTTGCTACAATTATCAGTGTGTACGCTCCAACCATGACAAACCCAGATGATAACAAGGTCTTCTACAACCAGCTGGCAAGTACGCTCAGTGGCATCCCTCGTACCGATAAACTACTGCTGATCGGAGACTTCAGTGCAAGGATAGGAAGAGACAATGACAAGTGGCCCTTGGTCATGGGCAAACATGGGATCGGGAAACGCAACTCCAATTGCAAGCTTCTACTGGCTCTGAGCTCTGAGTTTGAACTGATAGTGTCAAACAGCATGTTCAAGCAGAAGGATGAATGCAAGACCACTTGGATGCATCCTCATTCCAGACACTGGCATATGATCGACTTCATCATCACAAGGTGTCGGGATAAGATGGATATCCACAGTACTCGAGCCATGCGTGGAGCTAACTGCTGGACTGATCACCAGATGCTGAGGTCAAAAGTGGCATTCAGAATACGACAAAAGCACAACAGGCAAGGGACAAGTAAACCGACCAAGCTCAACACAGCAAAACTAAGTACCATCAGCTTCGAGCAGGAGATAGACAGCGCTCTCGCCCAATGGGAGGAGAAGGAAAGCTCAACACCAGATGAGGAATGAGCAGCTTTGCAATCGGGCGTATACAACACAGCTAAAACATATCTCAGCAAGCCATACAGAAAACACCAGGACTGGTTTGACCGCAACGATCAGGAGCTACAGAATCTTATGAGCAGAAGAGACCAAACCCACCAGAGAGTGTTGCAGACCAGGAGCACTAGATCCACCACTGCAGCATACAAAGAATCCTGCAGATTGGTACAAAAATGCACCTGTGCACTGAAGTCAGACTGGTGGGAAATGAAGGCAGAGGAGCTGCAGAGAGCTGCAGACAGAAACAACATGACAGGCTTCTACAATGGACTGAAGGAAGTGTGGGGACCCGTGAAGAAGGGAGCTGTTCACCTGAAATCATCAGATGGAATGGAGACCTTTTCTGACAGCAAAAGAATTGTGGAAAGATGGAGTGAACACTTCCAGAAGCTACTCAACATCCCTGGTGACATAGATCATGAAGCTCTGGACAACATCCAGCAGCGCATTACCAAAACATGCCTCAATGAGATTTCAACCATGAGTAGACTGCCATGGATGAGATTGCTAGAGCAATCGCCAGCCTGAAAGATGGCAAAGCACCTGGGGGTGATGGAATTCCTGCTGAAGTAGGGAAGCACGGAGGAGACAATTTGTTCAACAGACTGTACCAACTAATCACCAATGCCTGGGAGGATGGTTCTGTACCCCAGCATTGTAACCATCTACAAGAAAGGTGATCGAACAGACTGTGGGAACTATAGAGGAATCTCTCTTCTTTCGATAACAGGCAAGATCTTCGCTAGGATCCTCCTCAACAGACTATCTATTCACATAACACGTGATGTAGTTCCGGAGACACAGTGTGGCTTCAGAGGTAACCGGAGCACCGTGGATATGATATTTTGCTCCGACAGCTAGAAGAAAAGTGCATTGAGCAGGAACGACCACTGTACATGGTATTTGTCGATTTCACTAAGGCGTTCAATACAGTCGGGAGGACCGGGCTATGGCAGCTACTGAGGAAGTATGGATAGCCCAGAGAAGTTCACAACTATGATCGAGGCTCTACATTCGGGAATTATGGCGAATGTTAGTGTTGGAGGGGAAGTCTCGGAATTGTTTGGGGTTACCAATGGGGTCAAGTAAGGTTGTGTACTGGCTCTCACGCTCTCCTCCATCTTCCTATCAGCATTGCTCGACGAGGCTTTCGGAGGCTTTCGGAGGCATGGGGGATGGCGTCTATATACAGTCCAGACAGAGCATTGACCTATTCAACGTCGCACACTTCAGAGCGAAGACCAAGACTACTTGGATACTGTTGAGAGAGCTGCTCTTCGCAGATGACAGTGCACTGGTTGGCCACTCTGCTGAAGAGATCCTGAAAATAGTGGACGCTTTCTTCGATGCATCAAAGAAGTTCGGCCTGAAGATTAACATCAAGAAGACGGAGGTGCTGTACCAACCCAACTCTACAAGAACCCTAGAGGAGGATATCATGGTTGAGGGAAACAAGCTGAACTCTTCCGGAATTCACCTACCTCGGAAGCACTATATCAAGTGATGGACGCATTGATGCTGAAATACAGAGGAGGTTGGCCAAGGCTAGCGCATCTTTCGGCCGACTACGCCAGAGACTCTGGAACAACCACCATGTGTCCATACGGGTCAAACGCAAGATCTACCGTGCAATCGTGCTATCCACCCTACTATATGGAGCTGAGGCCTGGACAGTGTACAGACAGGTAAAAAAGCTGCATGCCTTCATGATGCGACATCTGCGTTTGATCATGAGGCTAACATGGAAGGACAAGGTGACAAATAAGGAACTACTCGAACGGACAGGGCAGCCCTCTATGGAAGATCTGATCAAAAAGAATTTCTGGTGGACTGGACACCTCATGAGGATGTCATCAGACAGGCTACCAACTGTCTTCTGGTTACAGAAAGAGAGGGCACCCTCGTCACCGGTTCAAGGATACCATCAAGAGAAACCTGAAGCTGAGAGACATTAAGACCGACTCATGGACATCACTCTCACAGCAGAGAGCTAAATGGAGAGCAACAGTCAAGTAACGAAAGCAGTCTTTATCGCATCGCGACCGACAGCATGATGATGCACGTATGTATATGTATGTGTACATGTGTATATATGTATGTATGTATGTATTGATGTACACAGTAAAACCTCCCTATACCGACCCCTCCACAGATCGACCACTCCCCTATATCGATCGCTTTATTTGGGTCCCAACAAAACCATTGTAAGGATATTATAACTCTCTAAACCGACCACCTCCCTAAATGGACCGCTTACAGTCGGTTCCACGGTCGGTCGATTTAGAGAGGTTGTACTGTACATGGTAGTAACCCATGGCTAACAGTCATCTTGTCACCTGGATGAAAGCATTTATTCATTTTTTAAATATTTATTTTTATCATTGACCCAACTAGTCACATACGCTGCAAATCAGGTGCAATTCGACTGTATTCAAAGCAATTGCATTCATACACTGGCTGTCATTTCTTTTTTATTAAGCCAGAGACATCTTAATCCCGGAAAATTAGTCTTCCTAATTCGACTGCTCCTTGCTCTATCCTAGTAATGCCGAACATCAGACGAGGTGGTGACAAGTATCAATGTTTAACTCATTGGTTTGACTCGACCAGGGTTCGAACCCAGAGGTTCGAGTTCCACGACCTACCAAGATGGGAGGTGGACGCTCTACTCATTCTGCTACCCCATCTTATTGCCTATATTTGTTTACAGTTGGTATGAGGGATATTTTACCATTTCTTTTAAATCAGGAACGAATGGTTTCTCTTCTGGGGTGGAGTGTTCGCTTGAAGGGGTTTCGCTGACTGCAGCTGCAACTGCAGTTGCAGCATCATGTGGCTGAATCTGCAATTAGACACAAGCATGAGACACACAAAGCAAATACTAAACAAAATACATATACATAGCGGCCAACATTGGAAAATGTCAAAGCGTAATCTTTTTCATATGAATTGTGAGATATTGGGGGAATTGCGACATGTTGTTTACATAGTACATTTCTACTCATGATTTGTTGGCACAGAGAGCCAAATGGTGAGGACCCTAGCCCCTGAATGGCAGAAGTATTGGTTCAAGCCCTGCTCTAGTTATGCTTCCCTTCGTTTGAAAAAACATCCTCAACGACATGCATATAGACATTTAGTCACTCACATATGTATGTGGGTGTGTATATATATTATATATACATACATATATATACACATATCTATACATATTTAAGTGAGCAAAAATACCGATTTACCTTAATATTTCAGAATACTGACGCAATGGTGCAATGAACGGCAGAAAATTATAATGATTCCGGAAAAATGGTAAATGTTGGCAGCTTTGCATACATATTTAGATTCAGCTCCTTATGTATATATATACTCCTCAATCACTCACACACAGCCATAACATCTCATTCACTCAGATGTTGTAGTTCAGGATTGCTTTGTCCAGCACCAGTGAGTATCATTAGACTTGAAGTATCCCATGGCTGTTAGTAATTATGTGGGACATAGGAAAGGCAAGGGTCGACTCACATAGGTAATAAAGGCACACTCAAAAACCTTCAAATGTACTTGACAAGTACTACTGTGCAAGTTTGTAATAAGCCCTACCATACGCCACTGAGGACAGCCATTAGGGATGAATGACAGACTGACACAGCCACAGCTTGACTGCAGTGATCGTCAGACCATGGTTCTGCCCTAACTAATTCCTACATAATAGACTAGTTCAAGCTATACAAATTATGACTAGTCATATTTGATCATAATTGTGAATACGTAAACTTGTGTTGGTTATGTTACAGTACCTATAAGTAGCAACAAAACTAATCTCAAAACAGACCTACACAAAAAACACACAATGGTCCCACTATGTTGTAGGATGATGGATAAATGTTGTGTTGTATAATTTGTTAAACAAATATCTTTTATGAAATCATTCTGCTGTATTTGTTGCTATCTTCGGAGCAGAATGACGTAAGTCATAAGGCATAGTCAAAGGACAAGGTATCAGTCCTCTTTTATAGAGAAAGGCTATTCGTCTGTATCCGTCTACACCACTCCAACAGCTGAGAAGGGTCATAATGGCTGAATTTATCTACTAACGACATCTTGACCAGAGACCTTCAGCCTTGGTTGGGCCAAAAAACAACCCAGAGAATAAGTAGTTTCAAGCTATACTAATATTCTTTTTGTGATGAATTTATTTACCCTGCTCATAAAGGATAAATGTGTTAACAGTCTTGTTTTCACCGCTGGGCAGCACTAGTCCAATTTGATTCAAATCTTTAGAATTTTGTTTGAGTAATAATTTAGGTTTCCTTGCTCCTTGTTTATGGCTTGTAGCTGTTATAACAGTATTACTAGACTTACTTGTAAGTTGACGTATTACTAAGATTCTTACGAATCTACGAATACGAAGGTAAGGGTCAGGGCAGAGGACAAGCCCGCGCAGCCCGGATGTAGCCTCAGATTTCGAAGTTGGAGGGGAGTAAAAAACCTAAAACCAAGATCTGCAAACCCTTACCCTGTACCCTTTAACCCAATCTTTTACTTTCTTATTTACCCTTGAGTAATTATAATTTTGGATTCAAAAGGTGTGGGTGGGCGTGTGTTTTTGTTTGTGTTGTGTTTGTTGTTTGTGTTGTTTGTTTTTTTTTTTTGTGGGTTGTGGGGGTTTGTGTTTTTGTTTGGTTTTTTTTTGTCCCATGTACTCCTTCCACCGTCTCATCCATCCTGTCATTCATCTACAAATATATAAGTGGCACTGGTGCCTATATATTATACAGTTTTCAAAGTTATTTCTTGTCCCTTTTCAACACGTGTTTTGGACAGACTTAATCAAAGAGTATTTCTATTTTCACTCTTTTTATTTTTTAACGAAATTGTTAACAACTTGTGAAATTCTTTAACATTTTGTGGATTTTGTTTTGCTCCCAATTCTTGTATTTTTCGTAATATTTGGTATTATAACCGTGACCTTTGCAACACCAGTTTGTTACCCATGGTCTTAAGTATTCGCTTTTCACATTATTTCATACCATTGCGTCAGGCCACGTGTCGTCGCCATACTGACATACATATGGGTCACGTCCGCCCACACCCGCTTGGTGCTATTCATCTCTTGCGTTATCTCACAACTTTTCAGTTTCTGCTCTTAGCACTCTGGCTTCCTCTCAGAGTCGACATCTCTTCAAACATCAGTTTGAACTCCAGAAAATCTGGTTGAGAGGTATTGGCAGAAGACTGAGCTTTGGTCGAAGTATCAGACTCGACAGCTCTCGACTTGGCCCTTGGATTGGCATCCGCCGGCATCTTTTTTTTGCTTGGGTTTACTGAGTCTTGAAGGCTCTCTCCCTGCGTGTCCGCCCCCCTGCCCATGGACCCCTCCCCCCCCCCCACCCCCATTTGACAAACAACTATTATAACTCAATGACTCGAGACCCACTACCCCTACTTTAGACCCATTACCACCACTGCATAACTACATCTTCAACCAGCAATGCACACAATATAAACCACTATACATGCACAACATGGCACTATTTAAAGACTAACCATTATTAAAACCAAATCTAACTGATATACAAACACAGCATATGATTTAACCACTAGTGTACATTACTGCACACTCTATCCTGATGCATATACCTTGCACTATGTTGAGTACCTATGCTGGACACTATGCAGCATAGGCTGCTCCCCCACTTTCTTTTATGTTCAGAATGGGTTCTGCTGCACACAATGCAACACATTCCACTTCCACTATGCACAGATAAAATGCGACCACTCCGACGGCTGGAAGACCAGTGCCCCGGCGCTGACAAAATATGTATTCAGATGAATACAAATATTTACCAAAAAAAAAAAGTCTCTGGCGCATCACCGTCCGACTCACTAGCCATTAGTGCCGTCGGCGTCTGATCCTATGTAGTTATTATTTTTGCCATTTGAACCACTTTCAGCGACTACTCCATCTAATTGCTTGACAGTACATGCTTTCAATCACGGCCGGGATCGAGTAGTGTCAACGCACGTGCTCTCGCAGTCTACACGTTTGTTCTGAAACGACAGTGTTAAGTTGTATTACAATGGGTGTCACAGTGACCCAAAACATCATCACACACAACATTATGACATGTAGTACAATAATATAAACCAATATATATATATCTATCAACTAACGTAATCCTCCTTTATGACTTACCTAAAGTTATTCCACCTCCAACTCTCTGTTCCTCCACTGCTGTGGCGTTGCTATCTGAGGCTACATCTGGTCTGCGCAGGCTTGACCTCTCCCCCGGGTACTTAACTTCCGGTATTCGGAAGATGAAGTAAGAATTGTATATTGCAAACAGTCCAACATCCAGCTTTCACTATACTTTGTGTTAATCCATTTACACATCATCTGTTTTTCTAGGTTACATTAGTTTTTAGTAGTTTCTTAAATACTGATATGTTTTCTGCATTAATAATAATCATATTCAGTTATTGTGAATAAGTTGTACTAGCCAGGTTACTGGCGGGTTAATTTACCGATTCTTTAGCGACTGCTTCCAAGACATCCGTCTTCGGTTTCTGGAAATATTGAACATTGTTGACACAACTTTTATTCAACTTAGTTTGAGTAAGGCGACATGCAAACAGCACTTAGATCAGTTGTTTGTGTTCAGTTTGGTCTAGAAATGAATTAAGCCCAAGTATTGACAATGACAACAAGTCAGGTAGCAATACAAATTGTAATTGTTGAATCGTGACAAGCATTTGTTAATATGGTAATATAATCACGTGGGAATGTCCATCAGATGGAATCAGATCTATTCATACCAATCAATATTTGGCCTACCTGTTTACTTTTACCATCGATATCGCCCTTACATCGACTGCAGATTAGTGGGGCAGTTCGTTTGACTGGTTGTGGACGTTTCATCCTTAAACAAATCAAATAAATAAAATTATACTCATTAAGACTGCAACTTCAGGATCAATTGCTTTGCAGTTTTTTCATATTAATACCATATATGATTTTATATAAATATATATATATTATTTGGAAAACATCTTTATTCATCTGAATATAGTCTTTTTTCAGCGCCGAGGCACTGGTCTCCTGGCCATGCTTAACTTCAGTCAGTTACACCATTTAATTACAAGAACAAGTTTAAGATAATAGAATATTGTTATTACATTTAGGCGAATAAGTGTTTGTGGTATATCTAGTCAGTGTATGCAGTTAGTGTATGCATTGAATGTAGGTGGTGTTTAAGTTAGTTTTCTAGGCAGGGTTATGTCAGTATAGTATGGGTTTAGGTATAATCCAAATTTAGCTAACTAACTGATTGCGATATATCTAGTTTGTAGCAAGCTTTCAGTGTATGCATTAGTACAGTTTTCCCCCCGAAAAAGCCACAGTCGGAAAACCCCCCACAAAAAAACAAACAACAACAACAAAAAAGTATAACTGCCCAGCATTGAAAACAAGCTCGATCATCCGAACTTACATGTTATGGACAGCATAAACACCCCATAAAAAAAGAAATAGGACAGTCTGGATTTTGGTAAAATGCTAAGTGATGTATGGAAGATTTGGTTGATTAAAATGAGTAGGATGGATGTATAGAGTTATTAGTATAGTGGTGCTCATTGTCTGTCTGTGTCCAGTTGTTTGATGGGTAAGTTAGGTGGGGGCAGGTGATGTTTAACTACAGTTGTTGAGTGCATTAATTTATTGACTGGTGGGTAGTGTCTCTATTTTACCTCGGGCTGTTGCCTCCAAGGCATTCACAGCCCAGGGAGATGAAGCAGTTCCGGTCTCAAGTCAATTAGCATATTCCAACAAAGCTCAGACATACGCTGAGTTGTTTCAAGGTACGTTTTTATCTTTTTAGTGATGTTTGTAGCTCACTTAAACTTAAATAATTGTCATTATTTAATTATAAAGGGTTACGGACCATTTTGGTCAGGTATTCATGTAGTTGAGTACCGAGCTGGACTGTATTTGGGTAATTGTTAATATTCAACGCCGGAGGATTTAGCGCATGCAATTGTAAGACGTTAAGGCGTCATGACCTACTTACCCATATTGATGGTCCGGTTCGATTGATGGCGTATTTCGCAGTGGTGCGCATTGTGGTATGGTTCGTTTGACGGCGTGTACTCGCCGTGGTGTTGTAATGGTCGCCGATTGAGCGCATGCGTATCTCTATATGTATGGCTTAAATTGTGTGCTGGCCTTGAAGTTCTCTATGAACTAAGACTTGGTTATACCTATACGCCACAGGTCCGATCATGAGTTTCATTTTCGGCTAATGGTAGAGAGGTTTTAGCCACCCATTGTTGCTACCAAGCTTGGTATTGAGTTATCTCGACCCCATATTGTCGACATGAGATTCGACTGGGGGATCGGGTGGTTTATAGGAAACTATTTACCCAAAAAACTTCAAAACCACTGAAGTTCTCGATAGTGAGTCACATATCGTGTCACACAGCACTGCAATAGAAATATGATATTAGCAACTGCAATAACCATCACAAGGGGTACTGACCAGTGCTACGCTTGTATTTTGCAGATGGCCACAAGACAAAGTTCACACAGAGCGCAGCAGGTTGCTGGCGCCACTGAGTCTGGGCAAGGGCAGTCGATTAATTTGGACGGAAATACCGTTGCGTTGCCTGACCCGAGTGACAATTCGGGCCCCTCTACGTCTCAGTCACAGACGACCCAGAGTCATGCGGCAAATCAATTTGTTGATGCCGCCCAGCTAGCCAGCCTGGAAGACAGGCTTACCTCCTTGCTGGAGAAAAGACTGGCAGAACCGTCAACCAACTGGGGAGATCAGACGGGTTCACACGACATACAGTCGGAAGACGAGTCAATGTGGCGGGATGAACTGTCACCAGGCACTAGTACTTCGGAGTCGGGGAATACATCAACTCGTGGTAGTAGACGTGCTAACTCAATGGAGAAAGCAAACTCTGAGGTTTCCGAGGGTGACGAGTACAATAAGGCCAGAAAGAGAGCTAACGCGGGGAAAAGGAAGAATAAGACAAAAAAGAGTAAGAAAAAGAGGAAGCATGTATCCTCGTCTTCTTCCTCGAGTTCCAGCTCTTCATCATCAGAGGCTTCTGACTCTGACACAAATCACACGGGAGCGCTGGCAAAAGAGTTTGATTTGGCGGATAAGAACAGGCCAACAAAACCGGACAAGAAAGTGAGATTGTGCACTTTGTTGAGGAGGGCGCTGGAAGGTCACTTCCACACCTTCAAGCCAGCTGAGGTGATATTCAGAGGGGCAGAGAAATTCACCGGTGTCAAGGGCATTGAGGCATCTTGTCCGAAAGAAATGGACAGTGAAGTCCCGATGTCGGAGGAGAAAAAGAAAATTGAGAATGTGATGTACACAAGCCAGAGGGCTGTGTTAGCAGCTCTGACCGCGGTTCTCCCAGTGGCCAACCGTATGTTGAAGGAGAAGGTTTTCACTTCACTTGCCTCAGACTTCAACAAGGCGATTGAGCTCCTTGCAGCAGCCAGTACCTTCTTAACGTACAGAAGGTACGAGAATGTATACAAGGCGGTCACAACAGAGGCAGGCAAGGAAATTACACGTTCGAAGAAGGTAAAAGATAAGAACGGGAAAGAGTTCACTCTTCCTCGCCCCAAAACCGATCAAGGGCAAGGCCTTTGACAAAAGCAAGATGTTTGGGGGGCAGATACCACAACTACTGAAGAGAGTAGAATCGGGAAGTAAATGTGGACGACAGATGGCACCAGCCACATGCAGAAGTGACAATTTGGGCTTCGGACGAGGCAAGTGAGGCAGGAATGATTTCAGAAAATGGCAAGTTTTCAGAGGGGCCAGACACTTCTCACCCACATTCAGGGGTAGGGGAGTAGGCAGAGCCACTACCAACTGGAACGAGTACAACCATACCCCACAGAACCGTCAGCAGGCGCCTAACGGACAGAAACCCCAGGGTTTCCACAGAGGGGGAATGAAGTAGTGCGCCTAACTTCATCTGCTCAAGAACCCCCCTCAGACATGGATAGGGTAACTGTTAATAAATTAGCTGGCAATGTAATGAATCACACTAAGGTCTGGAAAAGGTTAACTAATTGTCATTGTCGGCTATAGAAGGAGTGTTTATTCCTTTTGTGGAGGTCCCTGTTCAAGCAAGGACTCCACACCCTTTCAGATTTTCTGAAGAGGAGAGGTTGCAGGTAACAAAAGAGGTTCTCAAACTGTGTGAAAAAGGAGTTGTTGTGAATGCAACACACACGCAGGGAGAATATATTTCTAATATTTTTCTGAGACCAAAGCCTGATGGGTCATTCAGGATTATTTTAGATTTAACAACATTAAACAAATCAGTAGAATACCAACACTTCAAAATGTTTTCACTCAATACGGCTATTGACCTAATTACACCGGGGGCATTTATGGCCAGTGTAGACCTTAAAGACGCATATTATACTATACCTATAGTACAAGAACATAGGAAATTCCTGAGGTTCTTATGGCAGGGACAGTTGTTTGAATACACCTGTCTCCCCAATTGGTTATCACCAGCCCCACGTATGTTTACACGCATAATTAAGCCCATCTTCGCTGAATTAGCAACTAGAGGGCATGTACTTTTTCCTTACATAGATGATTCATTTATCATTGCCGACAGCTATGACAAATGTAAAAAAGTGGTAAATGACCTGTGCTCTATCCTGACTGAAGTGGGGTTTCACATCCACGAGACGAAATCGGTAAAGACACCTACTCAAATGATTAAGTTTCTGGGTTTCCAACTGGATACATTAAAAATGCAGGTTTCCTTAACGCCCGACAAGATTAATAAATTTCACACTTTCGTCTGTAATTTGGGGAAAGGAAAGAAACTAAAAATAAGACGAGTAGCAGCAATGCTGGGATTCATGACGGCTTACCCGCCAGCTGTGCTTTACGGGCAGGCTCATGTTAAGGGATTAGAAATAAACAAAAATAAAGCATTGAAATTGAGTAAGGGTAACTTTGAAAGGATCATGAACATTTCAGAAGCGGGGTGGAAGGACATCCGTTGGTGGGAGGAGGCAGTGGGAAATTCCCCTACTCCAATTAGGTTAGACAACCCGTCGATTGAAATTACAACGGATGCGTCACTCCAAGGCTGGGGGGCTCATAGGGGAGACACAGCCACTGGAGGTAGATGGTTGCAAGTTGAGTTAAACTCACACATTAATGTGTTGGAATTAAGGGCCGTATGGCTGGGGTTGCAAAGTTTAATAACAGAAAAGGCAGTACACATTCAGATCTATACAGACAACACAACTACGTTGGCATATATAAACAGAATGGGAGGCACAAGGTCTCCAGAATGTAATGTAGTGGCCCAACAAATTTGGCATTGGGCGGAGGTGAGACGGAATTGGCTCACAGCGGCTTACATCCCAGGTTCACTAAATGTATTAGCAGATAAGCACATTAGGGAGTTTAAGGACTATCTTGAATGGGCACTGTCTCCAAAAAACTTTAAGAAAATTTGTGGGTTCTGGGGAAAACCAGAGGTAGACCTGTTTGCTTCACGAAAGAATTTCAAAATTCCTAAATATGTGTCATGGAAACCAGAACCTGAGTCTTGGAGGGTAGATGCATTTACCTTTGAATGGTCAAACCATTTCTTCTATGTGTTCCCACCGTTCAGCATGATTGCAAGAGTCGCCCAGAAACTGTGGATAGAGGAAGCCAATGCTATCCTAGTGACGCCGCATTGGACAAGCCAACCTTGGTTTGCTGCACTCAACAGGTGGAGTCGAGAACAGCGATTTCTGCCGCGAGCACAAGACAATCTGGTCCCAGAGGGGCCACTGGAGGAAAAGGGAGACGTGTCAACAACCCCCTTGGCGGTATTCCGTTTTTAAGAAGATATCTTCAACCATTTGGGCTAGACCCAACGACGTTGGAATTTATTGTGTCATCGGCTTGACGTGTAGGGACAGTTAAGCTTTATGCAAATGCGTTAAAAAAGTGGGGACTGTTTTGTACTACGAAAGGTGTTAAACCATTAGCACCTTCAGTGGCACAAGTTTTCCGGTTCCTAAGGACCCTAGCAGAGGAAGGGCTGGGGTTTGGTGCAATAAACACAGCAAGATGCGCTTTGTCGGTGGTTTTTCCCA
Source organism: Branchipolynoe longqiensis (assembly GCA_030323885.1). Lineage (NCBI taxonomy): Eukaryota > Metazoa > Annelida > Polychaeta > Phyllodocida > Polynoidae > Branchipolynoe > Branchipolynoe longqiensis. The sequence continues at coordinate 2,533,543 of CM059197.1, read as the reverse complement.
GGGTGGATGGACAAACAATTGGCAAACATCAGCTGGTGCATTGGCTTATGCGGTCAGTTTATGCAAAAAAAAACACCAAAACCAAAGTACTCCAGGTTTTGGGATGTGAATAAAGTGTTTGATTTACTACAAAACTGGCCAGGAAATAGGAACTTGAATCTCAGGGAACTTACGTTAAAATTGGTCATTTTATTACTCTTGGCAACAGGACACAGAGGACAAACCATTGTTGCTCTCTGCATTGAGGGGTTGGAGGAACAGGAGAAGGAAGTAACTTTTCATCTGAAAAAATTACTTAAGTCAAATAGACTTGGAGATCCATTGTCGTCAATATCTTTGTATGCATACGATGAGTGTCCACGTATATGTGTAGTTAGAGCTCTTAAAGCGTATTTAGGGCGCACAAAAGACATTAGGATAGGGAAGCAACTTTTAGTTAGCTACATAAAACCTCATGGACCTATATCAAGGGACACTTTGGCACGTTGGACTGTTCAACTACTTGACAGGGCAGGTGTTAATACAAAGGAGTTTGGGCCACACTCAACTCGAGGGGCGACAGCTTCAAAGGCTAGAGCATTGGGAATTTCAGTTAACGCTATCCTAAAACATGCAGGCTGGAAGACAGCCAGTTCTTTTGCTCTCCACTACAACAAGAAAGTGGAAAAACATAAAGTAGCCAAAAGGTTATTGGACAATGCTAAAAACAGGCGAGTTTAGTCTGTATGAAGTAATACAACAACAAATATTACAAGTAATGTGTAACAGTTTATTTGTAAACTTGTAAACATCGTTCAGAGTTACTCTGGTTATAAACAAAATAAAGAAAGGTTAAGCGTAAGCTATTACAATGTCATGGTTCTTTTATGAGAAGGAAATTAAATTAGTAGTCGGGTAAAATACTCGGTATGTAAAAATCTACCTGGGCTGTGAATGCCTTGGAGGCAACAGCCCGATGTAAAATAGGTTAAGTTAGACGAGACTTACCTGGGTATAGTTGAAGGATAACTTCTGTTTTAGCGAGGGCTGTGCCCCTTGGTAGTCGCAGTACAGGGCCCACCCAACCCGCTCCTTGCGATACAGAAGGAATTATTTGTGAAATAATTAAAAAATTAAATAAGTTTACAAAGGGAAATTAAAATGTCCATGTAAGACAGCTAAATAGACAATTGGCTCATATTTTAACCCTCCAAATTAGGTAAAAATTGACTTGAGACCGGAACTGCTTCATCTCCCTGTACTGCGACTACCAAGGGGCACAGCTCTCGGTAAAACAGAAGTTATCCTTCAACTATACCCAGGTAAGTCTCGTCTAACTTAACCTATTTAGTTGTCAGTTTGGTAGTGTGGATTAATCTTTTGTAATAAGTTGTTAACGAACTGGATGTTAGATATGGGGGCTGTGGTCAATTGTGATGGGGTCAAGGTCCCAATGTTGGTGGGTAAATAGGAGTAAAGGGTAATCAGGGTAGCGAAGGTACAATACTTGTTGGGTTTGACAGGTCACTGTTTGGGTGCTCACTCATCCCACTGCCTAAGCCAAAGCCTGTCTAGTTAGGTAGATTCTGAGTGAGGATTTGACTGAAAGGTAGGGTGGCGCTTTCCTAATTCCTGTCGCCAAGCGGGCCTGATGAACACTAAAGCTAAGATTCCATTATACGCGGTATGTGGTATGTGAATGCAAATGCAAATGCAAATCTGGCAAAAAATGGAAAAGCATGTGAAGGTACAGTAGTGATTTCATATGTCCGAATGCGATTGCGAATGCGAATGTGAATGTGGCAAATGGATCGACCCATGGACTGATCGGTGCGAATTTACGAATATGAATGCGAATGCGGTGCGACTTTCCTTCAAAAATCTGGAGCAAAAAAAAAAGAAGAAATTTCATGGGTATCGATGCCGCATACCGCATTTGCATGCCGCATACATGGAATCTTAGATTAAACACTTAGCCCCCTCCAGTGACCCTCATTCAGCGCACCTACTCCATTTAGAGACTTCAATTTATCTGCAATTTATCTGCTCCCACACTGTCTCCACTCCCGTACACCCACGATCATCACCCCAGCAGCCCTGAGTTGAATTCCAATCATACTAAGATGCAGCGAGTTCGTCGATCAGCCCACCCGAGAAGCCGGCCAGCCAAGCGAGCCGCCAGGCAATCACAAGCAGCTCTGGGTCTGAACGACTCCTCTGTGAGTGCATTCCAAGATGGCGACATGCTGATCTTGCCAGTAGGGAGCCCGACCAGACAACCCCCTCAAGCCATCAATCCGCACGTCTGAGGAAACCGTCGGCCAAAGTCCAGCAGGTGGATATAATGTTGGGACTGGCTATTCGCACAGCGGCGGTGCGAATAGTGGCATGTGGTTTCCTTATTCGCACAGCGGCAGCCAACCAATCAACGCACCTGATTCACCGCGGGAAGAGGGGTGGGGGACAGCGGCCACGATGGGTACTGGAACCCGACTAGAGTGTGAAGGGTGGAAGGGGGTGGGGGAATGGGGGAAGGAGGGTGGGGGGAGGAGGGTACTTCTGACACTTCTGACTCTTGTGTGATGAGGGTTTTGGTGTGTGTGGTGAGTTTTGGTGTGTGTGGTGGGAATGTAGGGTCTGTGTGTAGTATGTGGTGGGGGTTTATGGATGTGGTGGGGGTATAGGTGTGTGTGGTGGGGGTGTAGGTGGGTGCCTTATAATAGTAATAATCCCCTCCACCTCACGAGATAGGAAATTAACAAATTAAAACTGCCTCCCTTCAAGCCTTTTTTTGTTTAAAGTGCCCCCCCCAACCAGAGATATATAAACAAAAAATTAAAATAATGCCCTTCCCTTGCCGAGTGGTACGTAGTTTTTTTATTCGCACAGTCGCTGTGCGAATAATGCTGCGTTTGTAGCATCCTGGTGAATATGGTGAACTTCCCACTTACTGCCAGTGAACACGACCATGTAAACTGAGAGCGATCATTTGACAACCTTAGCATGCAACTTTTCTCCATTCGCTGCCATTTTTTCACAAGTGGTGAATAACGAGCCACTTAACAAATCTCCAGTTCACAGGTGGTGTTCACCAGTTGTGAAATCAAGTGAACGCAATTCACCATGTAAAAATATACGGATTTTCGGTTAAGAAGTGTATATTGACAAAGAGCATTATTAGTCTTGGGCGACGGAGTGGGGACAATGCTATGTAAACTAAAAGTAATAATATCCCACTCTCATTATGACATTGCTCCGATATACGAGACAGTACATGATTGTTGAAATACTTCTCTATGCATTCATAAAGAGTGCACTTGGAGAAAAGACCATTTTAACAGAGATCTATTGTAACTGTTGCAACGACTTGTCCCTACATGACCACTGGGTGTGCACACCAGCCTAATTAGCATATAAACACAGGGCACCACCTGCAGCTGGGTTGAGTGACAGCCACCCCTACTGGGGGAGGGTGCCACCCACCCTGACTGTGGAGGTGCCTGATTGGCTGTCTCTGGACTGCCCAGTCACCTGCATCCCATTGGCCCTCTGACCACACTAGCCTCAAACCAAGATCTTATTTCTAGACTCTACTCCTGGCTCTTGAGTGAGACACACCTACTCTGGAGCAGGAACCCCAGACACTCTGTCTGATGCTGGCAAAATTCATATATTCCAATTGAGTGTGAACACAGCCATAGGACTCCTGTCCCATGTGCTGTGGACACTGCTTTCTATACAGGCTAAAGTAGTAATGAGATACTATGTGGCTAGAAGGTAAGGGGTGTGGATGATAGGTCACTGGTAGGTGGACAGGAGTTGGTGTTAATAAAGCACAACTTCCCCACTGTTTATCTGTGTGACTTGTCTTCATTCTTTCTTAGTATTGGTTAAATGAGCTGACAGATAAGAGATAATGACGGGGAGAGTTTTGTAATATTATCTGGTGTCCCAAACGTGGCCGGGCATTCAGCAATATCACAACCAGTTGTGAAGTGGGAAACACCATATTCACCAGTTCATATGAACGCAGCATAAGAACACCAAGTACCACTATTCGCACCGCCACTGTGCGAATAAGAACACCAAGTACCACTATTCGCACCGCCGCTGTGCGAATAAGAACACCAAGTACCACTATTCGTACCGCCGCTGTGCGAATAAGAACACCAAGTACCACTATTCGCACCGCCGCTGTGCGAATAAGAACACCAAGTACCACTATTCGCACCGCCGCTGTGCGAATAGGAACACAAAGTACCACTATTCACACCGTTGCTGTGCGAATAGCCACGTCCTATAATGTTAAAGATGTCCGGGATCGCCACGGCGACAAATGCGACAGCCCGGACCACCTGCCCAGTGTCGCAGTTTAAAAGGGTACCAGGTTTAAAATGGGGCTTTTCACAATGCACATGCGCATTTATTTCTCCCTGATTGAGATTGTACCCATGTTTTTAATAACTTTGTTAATTGCTTGTTAACTTCTTAGTGTAGAGGATAATATATACTATCATTGTATCAAGCATAAAATATTCACTGAAGGAATAGTTGCTTGTCTTGCCCTACATTTCCAGAGAGCTCCTCCACAGACAGAAGCAAGCCAGAAATTCAGACAAGATTTCAGGCTTGCCATTTGACTTTGACGCATGCGCATTGCAAAAAGCCCTGTTTTAAACCGGGTACCCTTTCAAATTGCGACACCGGCCTCGCCGTCTCAGGACGCCGTCAACACTCCATAGATGATGGAGCATACGGCCGGTGTAGTAAGTTCAAAACACTACCCCACAAAAACACTACGGTAGTGTTTTCAACCTAGGTTCAAAACACTACGGTAGTTTTTTCAACCTGGTTGAAGGTGGGGTCAAACACTACTGTGGTCGCGCTCAAAACACTATCCTTAAGTTCAAAACACTACCTTTAAGTTCAAAACACTACTCTATTTTCTTAGGGTGGAGCAGTATGTAGTAAGGTGGGTCAGTAGGGTTGTTAATTGTTGTTTTACGTCCTAGCATCATCTAAGGTCATATCAGGACGGGTACCGACTTGTGACAGTGCACACTCATGGGACTTTATAGTGCTGCCCCACTGAGAGACCAGGCCACCAGCCCGATATCCCACTCAGTCACATTAGCCTGACATTGAGCAAACCTTGCCCTATCCTATTAATGCCGACCGCCAGGCTAGGAAGCGACAAGTATCAATTTTAAAGTCATTGGTTTGACTACATGGTCCAGACGCTGCAGCACTAGCAGTGTATACTATTACTAATACGTTGTTAAGCACTGCAGCACTATCAGCTTATACTAATATGGTGTTAACTGCCACAGCACTATCAGTGTATACTAATACGTGGTGAAGATGCTGCTGCCCTATCAGTGCATAGGCCTACTACTAACACGTTGTTAAACGCCACAGCACTATCAGCATATACTAATATGTGGTTAGACGCTGCAGTACTATCAGTTTATACTTATACGTGGTTAGACGCCGCAGCACTATCAGCACATACCACTAATACATGCTTCAAACATCGCAGTATGGTCAGTGTATACCAATATCTATCATCATCATCATCATCATGCTGTCGGTCGCGATGCGACAAAGACTACTTTCATTACTTGACTGCCACTCTCCATTTAGCTAAGTCCATTTCATGAAAGCTGCCTGCAAAAGGGTTGAAGTGCTGCTGGCTTTTGCAAGTTACCAGCGGCACTCTCTCGGGGAGCAAGTAGAGGTTTCACACCGGCAAGAACATGTCAAGACAGGCGCAAAACTATTTGTCCCTGCAGTGGCTGGTCGGGAGATGTTGGGAGTTCCATACATCAACCGCCCTTAATGCTGCCACAGTGACATGGTTTTCTGTTCAGGGTTTGCTCCCTTAGCCTTCGGTTCTGTCAAGAACCTGTACCACAAGGCAGTGGTTTACAACTCTGCAGGGCAGGGGCGTCAAACTCCCTGAGGTATTGCAATACCTGCATACACGCATACCAATATGTACATTTTGCGGCACTACAAACCCCCCTGCAGTGTCATGATAGTGTTTTGAATTGGATAGTGTTTTGAGCATACGTAGGGATATTGTTTTGAAGTTAACAGTGTTTTAAACTGGGTAGTGTTTTGAACGTCCTACACCCCAGATAGCACACAGCCGTCGGCCCGACGTCAGCTATTGGTCGCACGGTCGCCATCGACTTTCCACCGTCGGCCCATCGTCGGGCCGACGGTGGTAGCCAGCCGCTGGTTTCAATCCCTTTCCACTTTTGAGCCACCGTCGGCCCACCGTCGGTCCGACGGCGGTAGCCTGCCGCTGGTTTGCATTCATTTTCCACATTCGAGCCACCGTCAGCCCACCGTCGGGCCGACGGTGGTTTTCCGACGTTAGGTTTCAATCCCTTTCCACTTTTGAGCCACCGTCGGCCCACCGTCGGGCCTACGGCGGTAGCCCGCCGCTGGTTTGCATTCATTTTCCACATTCGAGCCACCATTCGAGCCACCGTCGGCCTACCGTCGGGCCGACGGTGGTTTTCCGACGTTAGGTTTCAATCCCTTTCCACTTTTGAGCCACCGTCGGCCCACCGTTGGGCCGACGGCGGTAGCCCGCCGCTGGTTTGCATTCATTTTCCACATTCGAGCCACCGTCGGCCCACTATCGGGCCGACGGTGGTTTTCCGACGTTAGGTTTCAATCCCTTTCGACTTTTGAGCCACCGTCGGCCCACCGTCGGGCCTACGGCGGTAGCCCGCCGCTGGTTTGCATTCATTTTCCACATTCGAGCGCAGTCCGTTAAACGGCTCGAGTCACCAGCGGAACACGTGTGATCGTTGAGCGGCGTTCTTTTTCAACAAATAACTCCAGAAATCGGAGGAATTTTAAGGAATTATTTAACAGGTTTGTTTATTAATATGTTTAGATTATTTTGTAAAAGTTTTGTAATTTATTGCGGTGTATTAATGGAATTATTCGTGTTAATACGATTTGAACTACCCGGTACGGAATGTTGATGAAGGACCGCCATCTTGGTTTTTTCCGAGAAGACACTGTCACTATAGTGTCAATACGTACAGGTGCAAAATATTAGTTTTATTCAAAATTAATAGATATCAAGAACCCTAACCTTATAAATTTAATATAATCTTTTTGGTAACGATGTTGTCTATATGTGTACCAAGCGATTTGTTTCTACGTGGTGTGGTTGTAGAGATGTTTCACTTTTTCTGTATTTAATTAAGCACTAACCCTAACCCTAACCCATACCGTCGGCGTTTTCCGCCGTCGGGCCTGCGGCGGCAGCTGCCGTCGAGTCGACGGTGGGAGGTTGGACAAACCAACGTCGGCCCGCCGCCGTCGGGCCGACGGAACGGCCGCCGTCGGGCCGACGGCTGTGTGCTATCTGGGACCGGGGCGTGCACTCGATGGCTGAGGAGGCCAGTCGACTGATCCTGGCGGTGGCAGACGAAAAAAGCCCCAGTTGGAAATAAGCTATTTCAGCTAAATATATTTCCCCTTACAATCATGTTGAGAGGGGGGGGGGGGGGGGGTGAAGGGGAGGTGATTAAAAAGGGGGAAGCAACCCATGAGGACTATATGTTGGGCCTAAAGCGACTGGGGCTCCAACGTGATTTCCCCTAATTTATTGTAGTACTATCCCTCATTTCGTCTTTTGAGATTATTAAAATGCATTGTCATGTTTTTCCATGAACATATTTTTGTAAAAAACTACCACAGAAATTTGCTCACCTGTCAAGTGAATTGGCCCCAGGTTTTAGTATTGCCATCTGTTGCGGTTCAGGTGTTTTTGTGTATGTTTTTTAAGTTGTTATTTTGTTTGTTTTCTCTCTTGCCTCATATCACCCATCTCATCTTCCATAAAATTCACAAATCACTTAACTTGATATGTAAATAGTTCTAAGTACCATCTGGGCTGTTTTGTAGGGCATCACGACTCAGGTTGCATAAGTGACCTCGATGCTCTACAATTCCATGTATTAGCTTTTTTTGCCTTTAATAAAAAATTATTTTGTTTAAATCTAGGGTGATTTAAGCAGTTCAAAGAAAAGAAATTGCCCTCTTCATTATTCATGGAAACTGCATAAAATCATAACCTAATGTTTCACCATTCATCATAGACTGAACTCTGCAGTTCAGTTTCAACCAGTAAGCTGTTTGTTTGTTGCTTGGTATTTTACATCCTGACAAAAACTAATGTCATCTTACCCTAGCCTAGTAATGCCGAGCACCAGACTAGGTAGCAACAAATATCAATTTTCTAAGTCATTGGTTTGAATAGATCAGGATTCAAAGTCCTGACCTTCCACACAGGAACACTACACTCTATCAATGTGGCCACTGCATATGGTCAAGCAAGTAGGCACAACATGTACAAGGCCTAGGCCTAAGAAGTATCTCTCATCTCTCTAATCAGGTTGGAGAGCTTACCTCGTTCGGGCTATGGTGGTAAATGTACCTAATTCGAGTACCGGTTCCATTTCCAAGGTCGAATTTCATATAAGATCAAGGTGCAGGTTCACAAATATGGTTGTGGAACACTGAGTTTTGGGAAGTTTTCATATTGGAATACATCACTAGAAAGCACAAAATTATATCGAATTTCCTAGGTAGGTTTTTCTTAATGTTGTACCAGCATCTTTGTGGTGATTATGCATCAGATGCATAATCACAGTGAATTTTATTAGCATATAATATGATGCACAAAATATATCTACAAGCACAACAGTCCCCACAGGACTCGTGTGGGTATAGCCACAACCAGCAAACCCCTATTGTTGGCTGGAGGTCCTCTATTGTTGGGATTTATGGCTATACCAACACAGTTATAACATGGGCAGTTCTGTCCTATAGCCATGTATTGTAACTACTGAATTATTTCCTAATATTCACTGTTAATTTACTCAATCCGGTCCCAACTAAATGTCCTATGAATATCCAGGAAATTAGATATAATTTTTGGCTTTATAGTGATGTATTCCAATATGTAAACTTCCCAAAACTCAGTGTGCCATAAGCATATTTTTGAACCTGCTACCTAATTTTATATAAAATTCGACCTTGGAAATTGAACCGGGGCTCGAATGAAGTATTTAACCACCATAGCCCGATCGAGGTAAGCTCTCCAACCTGCTAATGCTGACTCAGCATGATATCATATAGCAGGCCAAAGATGAAAAGATGACATAAAAGTGCACACAGTGATAACCCTTCTAATTGATGTGTTTTCTATGAGAGGCCTAGGGATGGTTGGATCCACGGATTTAATGCATGGCACGGAGATTTACTTGAAGTTGAGGGTGGGGGGAGGGGGGTCATTACATCAGGAAAGATTGTGCAAATTATGCTTTGAATACATGCAGCTATGATATCGTATATTTTGCAGCAGGAGAATCATGAATCATTACTTTTCCTCACCATACCAGGCATGTTATTCAAAGGTGTAAGCTGTCGCATACTCTGGGGATTGGGTACACTGAGAGCCTGACAATACGGGCCACAAACTGTCGACAGTGTCCCTATGCTCAAAAGGGTGGGGCTGCATCGGCAGCATGTCTTGCAATGTCTTGTCCAAGACCTCTGCTTCTGGCTCTGAGATGCCTGACGATTCGATTTCTGGCAGGTCATGCTTGATGAAATCAGTGACATCACATAGCGCCCTGAAGCCGTGTGAAATGTGACCTACGTGGGTGCCGGGGGTGAAACCAGTCACGTCACATAGTGTCCTGAAGCCGTGTGAAATGTGACCTACGTGGGTGCCGGGGCTGAATCAGTCATCACATAGGCCTGAAGCTGTGAAATGTGACCTACGTGGGTGCCGGGGGTGAAACCAGTCACGTCACATAGTGTCCTGAAGCCGTGTGAAATGTGACCTACGTGGGTGCCGGGGCTGAATCAGTCACGTCACATAGTGTCCTGAAGCCATGTGAAATGTGACCTACGTGGGTGCCGGGGCTGAATCAGTCACGTCACATAGTGTCCTGAAGCCATGTGAAATGTGACCTACGTGGGTGCCGGGGGTGAAACCAGTCACGTCACATAGTGTCTTGAGGCCGTGTGAAATGTGACCTACGTGGATGCCGGGGGTGAAACCAGTCACGTCACATAGTGTCCTGAAGCCGTGTGAAATGTGACCTACGTGGATGCCGGGGTTGAAATGAGTCACGTCACATAGCGCCCTGAAGCCATGTGAAATGTGACCTACGTGGGTGCCGGGAGTGAATCAGGCAGGTCACATAGTGTCCTGAAGCCGTGTGAAATGTGACCTACGTGGGTGCCGGGGGTGAAATCAGTCACGTCACATAGTGTCCTGAGGCCGTGTGAAATGTGACCTACGTGGATGCCGGGGGTGAAACCAGTCACGTCACATAGCGCCCTGAAGCCGTGTGAAAAGTGACCTACGTGGGTGCCGGGGGTGAAACCAGTCACGTCACATAGCGCCTGAAGCGTGTGAATGGACCTCGTGGTGCCGGGGTGAAATCAGTCACGTCACATAGCGCCCTGAAGCCGTGTGAAATGTGACCTACGTGGGTGCCGGGGGTGAAACCAGTCACGTCACATAGTGTCCTGAAGCCGTGTGAAATGTGACCTACGTGGATGCCGGGGTTGAAATCAGTCACGTCACATAGTGTCCTGAAGCCGTGTGAAATGTGACCTACGTGGGTGCCGGGGCTGAATCAGTCACGTCACATAGTGTCCTGAAGCCATGTGAAATGTGACCTACGTGGGTGCCGGGGGTGAAATCAGTGACGTCACATAGCGCCCTGAAGCCGTGTGAAATGTGACCTACGTGGGTACCGGGGGTGAAACCAGTCACGTCACATAGCGCCCTGAAGCCGTGTGAAAAGTGACCTACGTGGGTGCCGGGGGTGAAACCAGTCACGTCACATAGCGCCCTGAAGCCGTGTGAAATGTGACCTACGTGGGTGCCGGGGGTGAAACCAGTCACGTCACATAGCGCACTGAAGCCGTGTGAAATGTGACCTACGTGGGTGCCGGGGGTGAAATCAGTCACATCACTTAGCGCCCTGAAGCCGTGTGAAATGTGACCTACGTGGATGCTGGGGTTGAAATCAGTCACGTCACATAGCGCCCTGAAGCTGTGTGAAATGTGATCTCGTGGGTGCCGGGGGTGAAATCAGTGACGTCACATAGCGCCCTGAAGCTGTGTGAAATGTGACCTACGTGGGTGCCGGGGGTGAAATCAGTTACGTCACATAGCGCCCTGAAGCCATGTGAAATGTGACCTACGTGGGTGCCGGGGGTGAAATCAGTTACGTCACATAGTGTCCTGAGGCCGTGTGAAATGTGACCTACGTGGGTGCCGGGGGTGAAATCAGTGACATCACATAGCGCCCTGAAGCCGTGTGAAATGTGATCTCGTGGGTGCCAAGGGTGAAATCAGTGACGTCACATAACGCCCTGAAGCCGTGTGAAATGTGATCTCGTGGGTGCCGGGGGTCAAATCAGTGACGTCACATAGCGCCCTGAAGCCATGTGAAATGTGACCTATGTGGGTGCCGGGGCTGAAATCAGTGACGTCACATAGTGTCCTGAAGCCATGTGAAAAGTGACCTACATGGGTGCCGGGGTGAAATCAGTGACGTCACATAGCGCCCTGAAGCCGTGTGAAATGTGATCTTGTGGGTGCCGGGGGTGAAACCAGTCACGTCACATAGCGCCCTGAAGCCGTGTGAAAAGTGACCTACGTGGGTGCCGGGGGTGAAATCAGTCACGTCACATAGCACCCTGAAGCCGTCTGAAATGTGACCTATGTGGGTGCCGGGGGTGAAATCAGTTTCACATAATTTGTCATTGTTGTTGTGTTTGTGTGACAATAAATGAATCATCAATATATGGAAACATAATATGCTCTTCCCTAGCCATTTGGGAAAATATTGGTTTAAGTAACCATGTAAAAATGTGTGGACAGCAAGCTAGTCCATTCGGCATACATGTGAACTCATAAAGTTCATCGTTCCAACGAAATCTGAGATATTTCCGATGTAGTTTATAGATAGGTACTGTGTAGTATGCATCTTTAAGATCTACACTGGCTAACCAGGCACCTTGCGTAACTAAGTCTCTTGCTGTGTCCAAGGAGAACATCTTAAAATGTTTATATTCTACAAATTTGTTAAATAATGTTAGATCTAAAATTAACCTTACATCTCCATTTGGTTTGGGTCGCAAGAAAATATTGGATATGAATTCCCCAGCCACATATAGTGCTGGTTCTATAATTCCTTTCTCACAAAATGTTAGGACTTGATTGTCTAATGCCTCGCATTTGGAACCATGAAATCGATAAGGGTAAGGTATATTCTTTTGAATAGGTTCCTCAATCAAAGGGATTCTTTCTCCCTCCGCTAAACTAAGGATAGTTAGATTATCCCTTATGTTATTCCATTCAGGTAGGCAATTATTGAGATTACCAGCTTGAAAAATGCTTAATGGTGTCTGTGTTGCTGCCTCTACTTGTTCCCTGGGCGGGGGAATGGCTTCTAGGCGTTGAACTCCCTCTTGAAGGGTCGGTTCCCGTCATTCCAGCCGAACGACTGCCTTTGGCCCCTTCCCCTGGCCTGGAAGCTGAAGCCCGTCCCGAACCGGCCTCCTCATTGGCCGGTTCGTCGGCGTCCCAAATCCTGGCGCATTTTCTTGAAGCGGTTAGGATTTGTGTATGTGGATTTCTTTTTATCCGTCTCCATGTGCTTGCCACACTTGGAGCTCGTCTCCACTTGTTTAAACAAGTACTGGAGCTGGCCACCAAACATCTTTGTTTTGTCCAGCGGTTTCCCCTTAATGGGCTTGGGAGCAAGGAATAACGTATCTTCCTTCCTGTCATTATCTGTGACCTTCTTCGACCTGGCTCGCCTGCGTCCGTGCAGACCGCCTTAAACACCTTCTCAAAACGTCAGTACGAGAGGAAATTGCTCATTGTGGTTAGCAACACAATCCCCCTGTTCATATCGTCGCATGGCGACGAGAACTTGTTCTCGGCTATCATCCTTTCGCCATAAGCGCAATGGCTATGATGGCCGAAAGAACCCCTTTGTGCACTGTGTGCAGGGCCGCCTCAAACTTCTTGCGTTCCTCACTTAGTTTGACTTCTGGGTCCATTTCTTTAATTGCGGATTCCGGGATCCCCTTGATCCCCGTATATTTCTCGGTCATTTTAATGATTATTTCAATCGGCTTAAACGTATTGAAGTGCCCCTGAATCATTTTCCTCATCAGTGTCATAATGTGGATTTTCTTCCGCCTCTGCACCTTGCACTTATTGGTCTCTTTACCACAGGATTTCATGTATTTACCCTTGTGTTTTCTGTCAGAGTCCAAACTTGTAGAGGACGAGTCAGACAAAGAAGATTTGTGTTTCCTCCTTTTCTTCATCTTCTTGCTCTTTTTCACAAGGGGCTTCTTCTTACGGGCCCTCGTGTATTCGTCCCCTTCCGAAAAGTGCACTTTCTTTTTGTATTTGTGTTTGCGCGCAGACACAACCACTTCTTCCTCTGACTCATCATCAGACGAGCCCTGATCTTCAGAAAGAACCTCCCACTCCAATTCATCAGAATCCATCACCACCTTGGCTTTCTTCTTAGTGGCCACTCTGGAGGGCAACATCTCCATCTTTTGTTGAACCAGTCTAGCAACTTGTTCATCTAGGTCAGTTGGTCCGGGGGCCAGTATCGTACCCCCCTTGCCTCATCTGAATCCCTTTGTTCAGGAGAGGAGAATGTACCCATACTGGCGGTGAGTGGTCTTCATCTTCACTGAGCGCATGAGATGCCTCGGCCTTACTCCGCTTCGTAGCCATAGCTCAGAGACTGGAGTAAAAACAAAAACCCATGGTTAGGCATTGTTTAGGCTGACTATCACGCTGATAATTAGAGTATAATTATACTAGGTGTGTATTATGGCGTTAAAAAACAGTATTTAACACATGTGTTTGGCTAATTTGACAGTCGCAGGATGACGGTATGGTAAACCAACCGATCCAACCGAGGGGTAGGGACCAGTGTAGCGGTACCCTCCCACACTCTAAGAGCCTATCAACTTCTCCCACATGTGGCTTTATTCGCCAACAAGTTGAATAAAATACTATAGGACTCAGAGGTATGCCTTAACGAGACTAATGAATGGGGAATTTTAAAGAAACCCAGGAATAAATCCTAGCGATGTAAGTCGCTCCTGCCAAACATCTCTCCGTTCGGCAACAGACATCCTCCTGCTGTGAGCTGATGATGCTAATTGCTGGACCCGGATGTGCTTCCTTCTCCCTGGGTAAAATATGTATATATGAGATACGTATCTCATATATATATGAGACACCTGCTAGATATTGCTGTCTATTTCCTGATCAAGTAATTACTCCTATAATTTAAATAGGTTAGAAGAAGAAGAAGAAGAAGAATAAAAGGGGATGGGGAAGAGGTTAAGAGAAAATGGATAAGGATAAGGAGAAGAGGAAGGAGAAGGAAAAGGAGAAGAAGAAAATAAGAAAATGGGAAGGAGGAGGAAGGAAGATGAACAAATAGAAAAGAAGAAGAGGAGGAAAAGGAAAAGGGGAAGGAAATGGAGAAGTAAAACTAGAAAGAGAAAGCGAATAAAATAGTTCAAAAGACCCAGAAGACAAGGGACATTACTCACTCTGCTGGCTCGGGTAGTATGGTGGACTCCTTCACGATGGTTGTGGCTGGGTCTCCCCGCTGCGCGGTGTTTTTCAACTGATATGCTAATTCTCGGTTATCATAATCTAGATAACTCAGCTGATCTTCCTGAATAATAAAAGACGAACGTTAACTTTGGGTTAACTTTGGGATAAAATATCAACTATTTGAAAAACGGTGTCAATGCCCTAGTCCGAACTACTATGATGGATTAAATGTAATAATTATAACCAGGTTGCTCGTATTAAGTTCATTAATTAAAGGTAAATACCAGTTTGATGGTGATTTTATAAATATACATACATACATAGATACATACATAGTTAATATGCACATACATAGGGTTTTAACAGAAAGATGTACTCATATCAGTTCTGAATTATGATAGGCGAAAAAGGTTCATTACTTCCTTGAACTATTTATGCTTCTTTATATGCATTGAACGAGGTAAGAAATTATGGACAGCCTAAAGATGGAATAACAAAAACAAATGCATACAGATAATTGTGGATGTTATGCATAATATTGGTAAGTTACTGGGGAGACAGGATAGACACAAACTGACTTATTCCAGCACCTAGCTAGGCCCAGGCCCGACGGCTGGGATCTCCTCTATCGACAAGTGGTTCTCTTGGTATGGTGGTGCCACCTAGCAGCAAACCGAAGATACACTACGATGCATAACATTAGTTCCCGTAAATTCCTCTAGGTGGCGAGCAGGGCATTTACCTGCCTTTACGGTCACGTGACCACCAACGCTTTCATATTCGAACATAACTGCCGCAGCCGCCATCATCTTAGCACCCCTCACTTTTTTCTTCGTGCAAAGAAACATAATTGAAATGCCGCAATCCAGGAAATCAACTAGGAAAGCTGCCAACAGCAGGCAGAACAAGGCACAAAAGCCACTTGAACGACCAAGAAAAGTCAATCCCGAAATTAGTGAGGCCAATGAGGTGTGATGAGCAAGCAACCAACAGGTGCCGAGACACAAGACGGTGGCGGTCGAACACGTGCTGGCACCCGAGGCTGCACCGGCACCTGCACTGGCGGCCAGTACTAGCACCAGTAACGACACGGATATAATTCAGGTGATGCACGCTGTGGTAGCAGACCTGAGGTCCGACCTTGTCACCAGGATGGAAGCCCTAGAGGCGACTAACAGGAGGAGAGATAATGTGGATACGGACGGACAGGAGAGTAGTGACAGTGACAATGAAAGTGAAAGCGATGATGAAGAAACGGCACTGGTATGCGGTGGCCGTCGCCAGCACTCAGTTGTGCCCGTGTTCTTCGACACACCTAAAGCTAAGTCGAGCAAAAAACAAAGGAGGAGAACGACGGAATGACTGAGTTTTCAGCACATGGAGGAATCACAATACAACAACACATACCATGACACCACAAGACACGCCAAATCGCAGCCCAGGACCCAGACCGCGAGGCTCGGTAAAAGTGTGGACCAGGCCGACAACTTGGAAGCCATCAACGAGCTACTGGCTGCGGCGGGATCTTCCGCCACAAAGAAAAGAGTTAAAACTGCATTACTCCCTCAACATTGGACTCGCGTATGATACGCTTCCCGAATATATAGCCGCGTTATGCAGAATGACGAAAGTGGTTGAAGTGCAGGTAGCATGAAAAGAGCCGATCATTGAGCATATCCACCAGCTATCAACTATGGCATCTGATTGGGAGTGGGGGGACATGCCGGCTTTGGTCCGAGCGTGTCTTCGCCATGATAGACGACGGATGTCTCCCACTCGGATGGGCAGACAGCTACACCATTAAGGATCTCCAAAGGAATGCCTACACTGCCTGTACGAGGATTACCAACCAGCCATAAACAACAAGCCTAGCACTAACAACAAAAACACCACTAACACCAGTGCCTACAACACAGCCAGTAACGCGACTGCCAGCTTGTCCGGCAGTAGGCAAGACTTCAACCGGGACACGGACGGCAAGCTGTCATGTTTGGAATTGGGGCAACGAGTGTGGGCTCGCCTCCACACATGGCAAACATCCCAACACAAAAGCACATGTGTGCACATGGTGCGCCAAAAAATACCGGCACACCAACATCCATAAAGAAAAGGACTGCCTAAACAAGAAGAGTTTTCTTGAATAGAAGGCAGCCAGTCCAACGCGTCAGGTACAACACAAGCGAACCAGGGTTTTTAATAAACGGCTCCATGGACAGTAATGACCCACCAGGCATGGAGCCTGAGAACAAACCCGAGGGAGGACATGATAACGACGAGATGCAACGACATGACATGAACACTGTGAGTGATCTACACCATAATAATTTGATTGTGAACTGTCATACCCCTGCCAAGTGACGGCATGAACGCGGGAAACACAGGCAGGCCCGATTACATCAATGTATGGAAAGTAGTATTAGTGCTGACTGGAGGACCAACCCCAAAAGTCCTAAGAAAACTGTTGGTAGTACCGGTGTGGCAGTAAATCGCAAACCCCTGGAAATTGCACACCCCGGGGTTTGCGATTTACTAGGAAATCACAAACCCCCCCTGGAAATCGCAAACCCCCCTGTGTTTTGGGACCGATTCGGGCCAAATCTATTCAATGCGACTATATTTAACAGAATTATATACTCAAATCGTGAAATTTCATTAAATTAACCCTAAATTCGAAGCGTTATTAAGGCTACCGCCGCATTGGCGGCGATATTAATCGCCAAACGTAATGTAAACAAATCGCCGCCGCATCGACATCGCGTTCCATACTGGCGGCGGCGGCGATTTGTTTACTTTACGTTCGTCGATTCGAAAATATAACTAGTAATATCGCCGCCAATGCGGCAGTAGCCTTAATAACGCTTCGAATTTAGGGTTAAATTGGTAACCAAATAAGTGAAATTTGACCAATTTAACCCTAAACTCGACGAACGTAAAGTAAACAAATCGCCGCCGCCGCCGAATGGGGGTGTCATGGTATAAAACCCCGGCCCGATCGCAGCCCCTGCCGTGAAGACAGTTGACTAAGCATTTATTTTTGTAAAATAAATTTAAAAGCTTTCATTGGATCGATTAAAAATATCTTAATGCGCGATTGAAGAGGAAGATCTGAAGTATTTAATGTAACCTAAGAGCAATTTATGCTGAAAGTATTAAAAACAGAGATAATAGTGAAAGTTGGGATATTCTGAGTGTCAGTGCAATCTTCATACAGAAAAAGTGAAATATCTCTAAAGCTACACCACTTAGAAACAAGCTGCTTGGTACACATATAGAAAACATATTCGACGGATAGATTATATTAAATTTATATGGTTAGGATTGTGCATTTCTATTACACTTTAATAGACACTGGCAGTGTGTATTCGTTCTGCAGCCTGTTTACAACCTCTGCGCATGCGCAGAGGCCACGGCAGGGGCTGCGATCGGGCCGGGGTTTTAAACCGTGACAGGGGGTTTGCGATCTCCAGGGGGGATATGCGATTTCCTAGGAAATCGCAAACCCCCCATGCCCATATATGGCATGGGGGTTTGCGATTTCCTAGGAAATCACAAGTGGGGGTTTGCGATTTACAGGGTTTGCGATTTCCTGCTACACCGGGAAACGCAAGGCTGAAGGCTGCCATGTTGGAAACGGCGGTTACACAAGAGGCATTCGACTGGGCCCTTTCTATCCGCAAGATTTATGGATGGAATGGATGGAGCCACAACACACATCCGAATCATCGGTATATGAACCCACTTCCGGTCCCAGTCGAATAGGAACTTGTGAGGAAATATTTTGCTATTCGCATAGAGAGGCCCAGTCGAATGCCCTCAAAGTATTCCATGTACAGCCCGTATTCAAACGAGACCACAGCACCAGGATAACGGCAGGTGGCGCCATCCGCATCACTGAAACAAGATGGCCGACCCTGGAAGGATCCCCCACCTCGACCAACCGCCACCATGGAATCCAAGATGGCCACCACACCAGCGACCACCCCAATGGCCAGGGCCGCATTCAGGCTCCGTCTCGGAGGCGCCTCGGAGATGGCCGTGACGTCACGCTAGTCTGAACCGCAAAAGCAGTTTGTTGTCTCGAAAATGGCCACCCCCATAGGTGGCGGCCATTTGCAATGGAAAGGCTGCGCTGTCATTGGCTGAAAGCACTGAATGCGGCGGCCATTTTCGAGGCGCCTTTCAGCTCCAGAATGAAAAGGGAGGCATCTCCGAGACGTCGCTGAGATGCACCCTGAACGGAAATAGGCCAAAAAGCATCGCCGAGACGTCGCCGAGGCGCCTCCGAGACGGACCATGAATGCGGCCCAGATATCAACAACAATGGCCACCGTCCAACCACACCACGGCCATGCCCACACTTGGATCCCACCCGGGCATGTGACCCACGCAGGTGGGGGTCATCCTCGGACTACAACAAAGGTCCCACAACCACGAGTGAGTACAGGCGAGCACGTTGATAATGTTATTGAGAACCCCAGATAGCACACAGCCGTCGGCCCGACGTCGGCTATTGGTCGCACCGTCGCCACCGACTTTCCACCGTCGGCCCACCCTCGGGCCGACGGTGGCGTTCCGATGTTAGGGTTCAATCCCTTTCCACTTTTGAGCCACCATCGGGCCACCGTCGGGCCAACGGTGGTGTTCCGACGTTAGGTTTCAATCCCTTTCCACTTTTGAGCGACCGTCGGGCCACCGTCGGGCCGACAGTGGTGTTCTGACGTTAGGGTTCAATCCCTTTCCACTTTTGAGCCACCGTCAGGCCACCGTCGGGCCGACGGCAGTAGCCCGCCGCTGGTTTGGATTGATTTTTCACATTCGAGCCACTGTCGGGCCACCGTCGGCCCAACGGTGGTGGGCCGACGGCGGGCCCACCACCGTCGGGCCGACGGTGGTGGGCCACCGTCGGCCCAACCGTCGGGCCGACGGTGTTGATCCGCGCTTGCGCAGTTCGTTAAATATGTTTTCCAGCTCGAGTCGCCATCGGCACACGTGCGATCGTTGAGCAGCGTTCTTTTTCTACCAATAACTCCAGAAATCCAAGGAATTTCAAGGAATTCTTTATCAGGTTGGTTTATTAATATGTTTACATTATTTTGTAAAAGCTTTGTAATTTATAACAAAGTATTAATGGAATTATTCGTGTTAATACAATTTGAATTATCCGATACGGTTTGTTTACTTCGAATCACCACCGGAACACGTGCGATCGTTGAGCAGCGTTCTTTTTCCAAAAATAACTCCAGAAATCGCAGGAATTTTAAGGAATTCTTTAACAGGTTTGTTTATTAATATGTTTAGATTATTTTGTAAAAGTTTAGTAATTTATTAGGATGTATTAATGGAATTATTCGTGTTAATACGATTTGAATTACCCTGTACGGAATGTTGACGAAGAACCGCCATCTTGTTTTTTTCCGAGAAGACACTGTCACTATAGTGTCAATACGTACAGACTATATTAAATTTATAAGGTTAGGGTTCTCGATTTCTATTAATTTTGAATAAAACTAATATTTTTGCACCTGTAGGCCTACGTATTGACACTAGAGTGACAGTGGCTCGTCGGCTCATCAGCGGTTTCCGCCGTCGGGGCGACGGCGGCAGGTTGGACAAAACAACGTCGGCCCGATGGCGTTTGTCGCCGTCGGGCCGACGTTGGTTTGTCGCCGTCGGCTCGTCGGCGTTTTCCGCCGTCGGGGCGACGGCGGCAGCCGCCGTCGCCCCGACGGCGGGAGGTTGGACAAAACAACGTCGGCCTGACGGCGGTTTCCGCCGTCGGGCCGACGGCTGTGTGCTATCTGGGACGTTGATGAACTTGTTGATGTTGTTCATATACTTAGTGAAGATATTGGTGGCCGGGTGCTGTATTGATATGTGTCTCCAACAAGCAACTCAGTAGAAGTGTTCCATTAGGTCTCCAGGATGTAAACATTCAGGTGGCACTACACTAAGTATCCAGACATCTTCCCCCTTCACACACACACATACAGTTACTCTCCCACTCCATAAAGAGTATTATGATAGTATAGTAGCATATAGTGTCTGTTATGGTTATTAGATAGCTAGGTATCTATATGTATACACACACATACATATAAGGTATGTGTGGTCAATGTTAAGTTGTTCAACATGGTAGTCTAGTGTCTTATTATAGATCCATCCTGATCACTGGTCGGGATACTCTGGTCGATCGGCGCAGAGGAAGGGTTTCACCCCTCACTGTGTTCCCTGGGTCTCCTGGAGGGGCAGCCACCTTTGCTGCACTTGGAGTGGGTGGTTCTTCTGGCTCTTCTCCAATTCCTCCTGTTCCTATGTCCTCCTCCTGATGCTCATACTCAGGTAGGTAGGGTTCTTTGACTTGAAGGAGATGCCTCCTGTTTCGGATGTACTCCCCACCATCCTCCGTTCTGCTCACTCAGTATGACCTTGGTCTCACCTCCTCTAGCACTACTGCTCTTCTGTCCCAATGCTTCTCTCTCACTCGCACCACCTCATCTCTGCCCAGTGGTGGCAAGTCTTTCGCTGTTTGATCATATCGTTCCTTTTGTTTGCTCCTCATCTCCTCTCGTTTACTATCTCCACACTCTCTCTTGTCCTCAGACTTCCCCATTGTCATACCCGGTAGCTGGCTCCTAAGCTTCCTGCCCATCAGCAATTCAGCCGGGGACTTACCCATCTCTCTGGGAGCCTTCCTGTACTGAAGAAGGGCGAGGTAGATATCTCCTCCATCCTCCCAGGTTCTGTTGAGAAGACCCTTAATGATTCCCACAGCACGCTCAGCCTGCCCATTTGATTGGGGGTATCCTGGACTGCTCGTCAGATGCTCAAACTCGTACTCCTGGGCGAATCGTCTAAATGCACTCGATGCAAACTGAGGCCCATTGTCACTCATGACTACTCGTGGTATCCCATGCCTCGCAAACATGCTCTTGACATGTATTATCACTTGGTCCGAGCTTGTGTGTGTCAAGAGTGCGATCTCTGGATAGTTGGACCAGTAATCCACACAGATCACATAGTCCTTTCCACCCCAGTGAAACAGGTCCAGCCCCACCTTGTCCCATGGCCCACGAGCGCCATGCTTCTCCAGGTGCTGGTAGGTCTCCTTGGGTTGCGCAGGGCGGTACCGCTGACACACTCCACACTCTTGCACAGCCCCTTCAATGTCCTTGTTTATGTTGGGCCAGTACAAGCAGTCTCGAGCCATACGCTTCTGCTTTTCTATTCCCAGATGCCCAACATGGAGTCTTTCCAGCATCTCCTTCCTAATGCTCCTGGGTATGACCATTCGGTTACCTTTCAGAATGACCCCCTTTACCACATATAGTTCGTCTTTATAGTGTGCATATGCCATGGGTACCAGCATCAGCATGCCGAATAGGGGTGCAACCCTGATGTGGAGGCGCTACTGATGCGCTGCTTCATTGATAGCATTTTCTAGTGTATGTATTGCTGGCTCTTCAGATATCTCAAATTATAATGCTAACCTTTAGTGTATTGCTAACTTTTAGCATGTTGCTGGCTCTTCGGATTTCCTTGAATTATAGTGCTAACCTTTAGTGTATTGCAAATTTTCAGTGTATTGTTGGCTCTTCGGATATCTCAAATTGTAGTGCTAAGCCTTTAGTGTATTGCTGACCTTTAGCGTGTTGCTAGCTCTTTGAATATCCTTGAATTATAGCTCTAACCTTTAGTGTATTGCTGACCTTTAGCGTATTGCTAGCTCTTTTAATATCCTTGAATTATAGTGCTAACCTTTAGTGTATTGCTGACCTTTAGCTTGTTGCTAGCTCTTTGAATATCCTTGAATTATAGCGCTAACCTTTAGTGTATTGCTGACCTTTAGCATATTGCTAGCTCTTTGAATATCCTTGAATTATAGTGCTGACCTTTAGTGTATTGCTGACCTTTAGCGTGTTGCTAGCTCTTTGAATATCCTTGAATTATAGTGCTAACCTTGAGTGTATTGCTGACCTTTAGCGTGTTGCTAGCTCTTTGAATATCCTTGAATTATAGCTCTAACCTTTAGTGTATTGCTGACCTTTAGCGTATTGCTAGCTCTTTGAATATCCTTGAATTATAGTGCTAACCTTGAGTGTATTGCTGACCTTTAGCGTGTTGCTAGCTCTTTGAATATCCTTGAATTATAGCTCTAACCTTTAGTGTATTGCTGACCTTTAGCGTATTGCTAGCTCTTTTAATATCCTTGAATTATAGTGCTAACCTTTAGTGTATTGAAGACCTTTAGCTTGTTGCTAGCTCTTTGAATATCCTTGAATTATAGTGCTAACCTTGAGTGTATTGCTGACCTTTAGCATATTGCTGGCTCTTTGGATATCCTTGAATTAAAATGCTAACCTTTAGGCTTCAGTGCGTCGCTGACAGAGTATATGAATATGTACATAGGGATGAAAGATCTTCCCGATTTCGCAGATTTCCGCGATTTCTGATAATCGCTAATAAACTATCACAAACTGTCAGAGATAAATGACGGCTGTTGGTCGGACAGAATGAAGAAATGAACCATGCTGATATGACATTATATAATATTACTGGATGCCCGGCCACGTTTGGGACACCAGATAATACTACAAAAACTCTCCCCTTCATCTCACCTGTCTATCAACTCATTAACCAATGCTAAGGAAGAATGAAGACAAGTCACACAGATAAACAGTGGAGAAGTTGTGCTTTAACAACACCAACTCCTGTCCACCTACCAGTGACCTATCATCCACACCCCTTGCCTTCTAGCCACACAATATCTCATTACCACTTTAGCCTGTATAGAAAGCAGTGCCTACAGCCCCTGGGACAGGAGTCCTATGGCTGTGTACACACTCAATTGGAATAGATGAATTTTGATAGCATCAGACAAAGTGTCTGGGGTTCCTGCTCAAGAGTAGGTGTGTCTCACTCAAGAGCCAGGAGTAGAGTGATCTCTCTCCAGGGGGTCTGAAGCAGAGTCTAGAATTAAGATCTTGGTTTGAGGCAGTCCACAGCCAGCCAATCAGGCACCTCCACAGTCAGGGTGGGTGGCACCCTCCCCCAGTAGGGGTAGCTGTCACTCAACCCAGCTGCAGGTGGTGCCCTGTGTGTATATGCAAATTAGGCTGGTGGACCTGCCCAGTGGTCAAGGCAGGGGGGGCAGGTAGCTATACAGTTACAATAGATCTCTGTTAAAATGGTCTTTTCTCCAATTGCACTCTTTATGGATGCATAGAGAAGCATTTCAACAATCATGTACTCTCTCTTATATAGGAACATCTCTTCAGTAATCTCAGGCATAATATATGAACATATATTTCACACAGCTTATATCATGTCATAATGGGAGTGGGATATTATTACTTTTTGTTTATATAACATCGTCCCCACTCCGTCGCCCAAGACTAATAATGCTCTGCCAATATATAATTCTTAACCGAAAATCCGTATATTTTTACAACTATATGTTGTTAGGACATAAAACTGAAATGCATAAACAAAAGCAAAGAGTGAATTTCCTCAAAGACGCGTAAATTCACCCGCAGGCTTAATCCTTTTAAGAGTGGAAAATTCCATGACCACTCAATGATTTTTGCTTTTTTCCTCCAAGGCCATTTTTATCCCTCAGTGTATTTATTGCTTGTTCTTCAAATGCCCTTGAAGTATAGTGCTAACGTTAGTGTACCGCTGACTTTGAGCATATTGCTGGCTATTTGGATATCCTTGAATTATACTGCTAACCTTTAGTGTATTGCTGACTTTTAGCTTATGCTGGCTCTTTGGATATCCTCAAATTATAACTTTAACTGTTAGTGTATCGCTGGAAGCATGGTTTTCTATTAGGATTTGCTCCCTTGGCCTTTGGTTCTATCAAGAACCTATACCACAAGGCAGTGGTTTATAACTTTGCAAGGCAGGGGCCTCAAACTCCCTGAGGTATTTTAGCAGATAGGTACTACATTACCCGCATACAGCGTTAAGGGCGGTTATGAAGGGAACTCCCAACATCTCCCGGCCAGCTACTGCAGGGACAAATAGTTTGCGCCTGTCTTGACATGTTCTTGCCGGTGTGAGACCTCTATTTGCTCCCCGAGAGAGTGCTGCTAGTAACTTGCAAAAGCCAGCAGCACTTCAACACTTTGTAAGCAGCTTTTATGAAATGCCCAACCACACGTAATAGCGGCGGTGAAGAAATAAAAGCAGTCTTTGTCGCATTGCGACCGACAGCATGATGATGTTGATGCCATGCACTCACCTGCTCTCCACCCCTCTGCGATGCATCTCAGAACAGCGAGGAGCACCTCATCTTTTGCTGTCTCCTCTGCAATCTTCTGCAGCTGTTGATTCGTAGCAGGAAGGCCCTCATACACTGCTAGGACATGTGCCTCTATTTCCTCACAGATCTCACTTTTTACCTCTACACTGCCAACTGCTCTCGACAGCGTGTCCGCAAGGTACAGTAACCTGCCAGGTGTCCACTCCATGATGTAGCTGTATCTCTGCAGCTTCAACATCAGCCTTTGGAGTCGCGGTGTCATGTCAATGAGTGCCTTCTGGCTAAGTGCAATGAGGGGTTTGTGATCTGTCTCTAGAATCACACTCTTTAGCCCAAAGATGTAATGGTAGAACTTCTCACACCCATATGCGATGCCCAGGCACTCCTTCTCAATCTGCGCATATCTTTTCTCACACTCACTCAACCCTCTGGCCCCATATGCCACAGGCTTCCATTCCTTATCATGCAGCTGGAGGAGCACAGCCCCCAGCCCATCCTTTGATGCATCTGTCGATACTTTGGTCTCTAATACTGGATCGAAGAATGCTAGTACAGGCATGGTGGACAGAATGTACTTGATCTGCCACTCCTTTTCGTGTGCTGCCTGCCACTGCCACACTACACTCTTCCCCAGTAACTCCCTGAGGTTCTTGCATCGACTTGCGAGATTGGGAACAAATTTCCCCACAAAGTTAATTGAACCTAGAGCCCTCTGTATGCCCTCCTTATTCTTAGGCCTTTCCATCTCTAGTATTGCTGCGATTCGGTCACTTGAGGGACGTACCCCATCTCCACTCAGGTGCTCCCCAATGAATACCACCTCATCTTTCTTCAGCTCGCATTTCTTCCAGTTCATGAGCAGGCCATATTTCTGAATTCTGGCCTTCACCTCCGTCAGCCTGTGATCATGCTCCTCTTTCAGCTTAAGATATCCTGGTGGTTGTAGCTTGTGATCTGCCATTATTATCAGCTTTTTACTCCTGGCACCATGTATTGATATGTGTCTCCAACAAGCAACTCAGTAGAAGTGTTCCATTAGGTCTCCAGGATGTAAACATTTAGGTGGCACTACACTAAGTATCCAGACAGGTGCCACACCCACCCAGGCATGTGGCCCACGCGGATGGGGTCGTCCACCCAGACACACCAGGTGAAGCACACCCACAATCTAGCACATTTGAGCCCGTTAACAATGTTACCATAAACCCTGACAGTTGTTGCAATGTTGTTCATGTTCCTGGTGATGATGACGATGTCCAGATTCCCCACCCACCCAGGCATGTGGCCCACGTGGGTGGGCACGGACAACGAGGCAAAGCAGCCATAACAAACTCACATGTAAACAAAGATAGATGACAATACTATTGAAAACTTTGATAATCTCTTTGATACTGTTACTGTGTATGATGATGATGTGGACGTGCATGTGCCCCGCCCACCCCTTACGCCCGTCGCCTACAGGCCCATCCATGACAGGATATGGCCCCACCCACATGAGGCACGCTGGGAAGGCCACCCCGAATATCTTGAGATCTACCAACAAGTGAGACTCACAGCATTGCCCAACCATATGGAGGCCAGGATCCCCATCCCCTCAGGCATGAACATACCTGAATGGAGGCGCCTTCTCGTTGGTTACCATGAGAAGCATCTCGTTGATTATCTCGAATTTGGGTGGCCTGTCGACTACACTGCCGACATGCCCCCCACCACAACCACCGAGAACCACTTGGCATACATTGCCAAGTGGGCAATGTATGCCCACTTGGCATACATTGAGGACTACGTCGAGTCGGAACTTCACCACGGAGCGCCGTTCGGCCCCTTCCCTGAACCCCCCTTTGCACCCTGGTCTCAGTCTAGCCCCATGATGACACGCCCGAAGAAGAACACCAAGAGTAGGCGTGTCATCGTAGACTTGAGCTGGCCAAGGGCGGCAAGCGTTAACACTCGGCCTTGACCTCTCCCCCTCTAAATGTATACCCACATATACCCACCAAATGTATACCCACCAAAACTCTTGAGTGTCCCGGGTTTGTCATAACAGCAGATGATATGACAGTGACAATCCCGAGAGCCAAACTTGACATCATGGTTGACTGCCCTGTTTGTTTGTTGTTTTACCCTGCAACATCTAAGATCATATCATGACGGGTACCGACTTGTGACAGTGCGCACTCATCGTGACTTTATAGTGCTGCCCCACTAGGAAACCAGGCCACCAGCACCATGACCTGATATCCCAGTCAGTCACATTATCCTGACACTGAGCCAACCAGTCCTTGCCCTATCCTAATAATGCCGAGCGCCTGACTAGGAAGCGATAAGTATTAAGTTTGACTCGACTAGGATTCGAACAAACAAACTCATGGGTTTGGGTCTCCCGATCTCCCAAAACAGGAGACGGATGCTCTACTCATTCGGCCACCCCGTCTGGCTTTGACTGCCGTGCATGGATGATGAAGCCCAAGGCTTCCAAGAAAGACATCCAGAGGCTAGTTGACAGGCTCCACCACATCGCGAAATGCGTCGAGCCTGCCAGATGCTTCATGTCACAAATATTTTATGCCTCATGAGATGCCCCATGCACCGAAAAACACGAGGTACCCACTAGCTCAGATCCGACATCAGGTGGTTTCTCCACTATGCCAAGAGATCTAATGGTATAGTTCTCCTTGAGCCCACTGAGAAAGACACATGGATAATAGAATGTGACTCCTGCCTCAAGGTGGGAGGCGCCTACTCCAGTGAGCACTACTACTCTCAAACATACCCTGACAACATCACAAGGAACAACACCAATATCGCCCACCTCGAACCGATTAACCTTGTTGTGGCAATGAAGGCCCTGGCACCTGACAACCCAGAAGATTATAACGTTGTAATCAACACTTGAGAACATGGCAAGCCAGCAGGTCCTCTCATCTGGTGCAGGCAGAGACCCCCTACTCGCCACCTGCTCCAGAGAGATCTGGCTGTATGCGGACAGCAAACCTTGTCGAGTAGAGATTCTAGACAAGCCTGGCAAGGATCTGAACCTTGCCGACGCCCTCAGCAGGAGGAGCATTGATGCTGGTCAGAAAGCCAGACTACTCACTCGTGAAATGAACTTGACTGGAATTAACATAAAGGCCCTGTCACATTATGACGCATCTCGCAAGCGCGCCACCAACGCATAAAATCAGTTTTTTTACATCGAGATAGGAGTCAAACTTGTTTGATGTGAGTGCAACGGAGTGGACGTAAGCATAGCGTCGGTCTGACGTAGTGGTAACATATGTCGACACATGAGATAGAGAAAAAAAAAGGTTGGCACAACGTGTGGCTAACGTGCGTCTCACGTGTGCGGCATTTACCTAGCATTGGCATAACACGCTCCCAATGTGCCGCTAGCGACCGTTAAACATGTTGCATAACGTATGAGAGGGTAGGGCCAGCGCATGAGCGACGCATGTCCAATGACAGTCCAGTGCATTTCGGCATTGCGCCAGCGTGCACCCAGCACACGCGAAGTTGGCGTAACGCATGAGTAAAGAATGCCAACGTGCGGGGGGGCGGGGGGGGCGGGACCCACCCGAGCCTATAAATAAGGTAGCAGTCTGGCTCTCTCCTCACAACACCTCCAGCATGCCAGGGAAGAAGACCTCATCAGCACCCAGCCAGTTTGCCCAGGGACGCGGCAAAGGGAAAGGGAAAGGCAGGAAGAGGATGACGGGGGAGACATCACCATCTCCACCACAATCTCCAGCATCTCCTCATGTGGGATCTCGTCAGTGGACATTGTCATCTAGCCAGCCCGAGGAGACGATGGGGACGCAGCCCACGTCTCCGTCGCCTCCTCGGTCCTGCCCCTTGTCCGTCGCCTCCACCTCATCAAACATGCAGCAGGGGCCAAACAAGAGGAGGGTGATGAAGTGCGACTGCACTCTGACAGCAGCAGATTTTGAGGAGCTGACGCTGGAGTTCCTGCAGGACAACCCCCATCATATGGAACATCAGGATGAGTGACTACCTGCAGACGAACAAAAAAGGGAAGCTTTGGCAGGACCAGGGCGAAAGGATGGGCAAAACTGTGGGGTATCTCCAGGGCTGGTTCAAGTCCCTACGCGACTACAAGACGAGGCTGCACAAGAAGAAGAGCGGTGACGGGGACATGTTTGAGGGAGCAGTGGATCATGGACAAGTTTGGCTTCCTGAGTTCAGTCGTCATCAGGTACCGGCCTGAGCCCTGCAGAACTGTAAGTACTATATACTTTACTGACATTGTAACTTGCAATGATGTGGATTTTATTCATCATAGACCTTTATTCTGGATAAATCTATATATATATTTTAATGGCATTATAATTTGCGATGATGTGCTTTTTTGTATTCTTTACCTCATTTTCACCAATCAATTTGTATTCATGTTACTTATGGTGCTTTATTATTGTGTATTGCAGCCATAGACGCAGCTCAGGGCGATCAGGGGGCTGCAGAGTCAGCCTGCGCTGAGCTGCAGATCAGGCTGGATGAGCAGCCGGGCAGACCAGACCCCCAACCGCGGCCCAAGGCAGGGCAAAGGGGGACAGCAATCTGCTGACAACTCTCCAGCAGCGTGTCATTCGGTCAGGGGAGCTGCTAGAGACCCTGAAGCCGGTTGCATCACGAGCCATGACAGTGGGGACGGCCTTTGGTAATTTCGTCAGGAGACTATGTCCAAGGTCCAAGAAAAGAAGGCGCGGGCCGGGATTTATCATGTCCTGTTGGAGGCGCTGGATGAAAAGGTAGATAATGATGAGCGACGCATGCACATGGAGCCGCCCAGGTCCAACCCCTCCACGGTGTGTTCTGTGCATCCCCCGTCTACGACGTCGTGGCAGTTGACGTTGTCGCATGCGTCCTCCTGTTCGTCGCCGACCGAGATGTACCAGCCATATCCCCACCAGTGGAGACACCAACCACCACCAGGATCCCCATGGGCATCACAAAGCCAGGAGTACATGCAGCAGTACATGATGCAGCCGGTGCTGTCTGCGCCGGCGGTGCACCAGCTGATGGGACCGATGCAGCACCAGCCGACGGCGCAGGTACTGGAGCCCTAGGCTCTGTTTGGCCAGCAGCCCATGGGTACGCCTTCACCGGGTTTGCCAGAATGCCAAACGCATTCTCCATGACTCTCCTAGCTCGGGAAATCCTGTAGTTGAAGATGTGTTCCTCATGTGTCATACCCCTCTGGCTGTACGGCTTCATCATTGTCGAGCATAGAGCGAAGGCATCGTCACCAATCA
This sequence comes from Branchipolynoe longqiensis, assembly GCA_030323885.1. Lineage (NCBI taxonomy): Eukaryota > Metazoa > Annelida > Polychaeta > Phyllodocida > Polynoidae > Branchipolynoe > Branchipolynoe longqiensis. Next base: position 2,503,365 of record CM059197.1, on the reverse strand, counting down.
GGAAGTAGGGTACAGCGTCCTGGCCGTTCACGATAGGTTCGCTGGCAGGGAGACTGAAGATACCATCTTCGATGTCCGCCTCCAGCTCAGAGTCATTGAAAACCTGCGTGTCTGATGCCGAACCCGTTCCACTGACATCCGCCCAGATGAACTTGTAGTCTGCAACAACGAGCTTCAGGAGAACCATGAAGTAGAATCCCTTATACATGTAGTAGAGGGATCCACTCTTTGGGGGACACGAGCAGGCAATGTGTTTCCCATCTAGTGCTCTGCATGTGTGGGGGAAGTTCCACCTCCGCATGAACTTTTCCCAGATCGCACACCATTCATCAGGAGTCATGGGGCAGGTCATCATCTTGTCAATGTATTCGGCGATGACTGCTTTACACACCTCTCTCACGATGATTGATTGCGTGTTGTGGGGGACTCTCCACCCAAACTTCATGGAGGCATACTTGCTCCCAGAGGCTAGGTGATGCAGAGGGAGGGCAAGCTTTAGGCCTCTCTGAAGGCAATCAAGCCTGTACTTCTTAGTTATCCGAGGACCCACTCTGGCTAGCATCTTGTCAAACATCAGGGGAGGCATCCGCATGAAGTTGATGAAAAAAGCTGTGTCCTCATTACGGAGTTCCACCAGAAGCTGGATAGTACAAACCAAACTGTCACCGCCTCCTGATCCATGCTCTCATCCACATTCTTCTCAGTCTATGTTGTCTCCTTCTGCTGAGATTGTAAAGTATCAATTGGTTAACATTAGGGTGATGTTGGAGAATGGCTAGTTGGTATTCCTGCAGGAGCCTTGCAGGGACATCCATCATCTCCGAAGAGCTGAGCTAGTCTGGTCCCTTTATATACTCCAAGCCAAACCGCTCACAATACGTTCACAAAACGCTCACGGCTCGTTCGAAGAACGCCGGCCAACATTAAGCGAGCGCCAGATGCATGCCCTATATGTCAAATACGTCGAGACACGGTGGAGAAACACCAACTGTGCATCGGCCGTACGGTATGCATACATTAGAACGTCGTCATACTTTGGCGTTACGTTGCCAACGCGTAGACTAAACCCTCTCCGTCAGAGGAACGAAAGTCAATGTAGGACAACGTAAGAAAAGCGTTCCTCCAATGCGCGTCTAATGTATCTCGACACACGTCTAACGTAGGCGTAACGTAACCAACCATGCATTGTCATACGTCGAAAGTTTTGTGCATGCACAAAATATCACCGACCCCTTGACACGCTCCGCTGTATGTCGATGAACGTCAATGTACATTGACATATACCAACGTGCGCCTAACTTTTATGATAAGAAATAAAACCATTATATACGACCTCTGTTTCCATCTCGTAAATTATCCATTTTAATCGCCAGGTATAGTAAAAACAAACTTAACTTAAAACCCACCTTTCTTTCAATAATCTGTTGAGCTTCTTCAAGTTGCATCAGTAATCCAGCATTTTCATATAGCGAGTCCTCTAGTTTTTCCTTTGTGCTAGTGAATTGTATTTCCATGTCGGTGGCTTGGAACTCAATGCTATCAGTATTTAGTAATTCGGAGTACCCATGTTCTTCCATGATCTACAAGTAAATAAATACTCATTTCTCTCATCCATTTAATTTATTTCACCCATCATTTCTGCCCCACCCGTATATTTATAAATGTTCTCGCGCTTTGATAAATTGATTACTCCTAACTGGAATTTGTGACTTATAATGAGCAACCTAATATATTTATATCAAAGGATGGCAGAAATTCAAAAGCACTGGGCAACTTTAACACTAAGTGAGAGTACATGAATATGGAGGACTCCCACGTAAAAGTAAAGAAATGTAAACTTCCTCTGCGTACCTTAACGTAGCCAAGAACCTGAAGATTATTTACCTAAATGTACTACTTCTCTAAGTAAAAGGCCTTAAATTGCCCCCCCCCATTTCTTTTTAAAGACTTCACTCTATAATTTATTAGCAAACGTTCTTGTGGTTATAATAGTGGTTTGGCAAAGAATGTGATTTATGAATAAAAGAAGCTAGTGGTTTAAAAAAGTATATATTCCTCAACGTGAAATGATTAAGGCCACGTAAAATTATAAATATGCTTATCACAACTACTATTTTAACACTGCACTATACCGTATATTCGGCAGCAAAGTATTTTGCTTTCTTTTTAAACTAAATGTTCCCAGGAAACAAAGTATTACCTCACATAAAATTGTGTCGATTATGTTTTATCGCATGTAGACAACTTACTTTAGCTGTAGCAAAAATAACATTCTTCAGACTTTCTATTCTCTGCTGTAAGGCCACGATGTCTTGGTTTTGATCCAGGTTAGTGTTCTTCCATTTTTGTTCTATCTGAAATAAATTAATAATTTTGTTGTGATTTTATTTGTTAGTGTGAGTGATAGATTGATCCTTTCGCTAGAAATCCATGACATTGACAGTGAGAAAACATCGGGTATCAAACTCGGACGTACTGTATTAACTGTTCCCTTATTTTGAAAACATTTTAATTGGGGTCACTTTCTTTTGTTATATTTGTCTTTTGAAGCAGGTTTATATAAGGCATAATAGGAGTAGATCCAGTATAGCAATCGACCTACCTAAAATCTGTAGCTATATAAACATATCAGGCAAGATTGGCTCATATTCTTATATGTGCATATATCTATGTATATATAGTGAACTATACATGTGCATTCATATTTACAGCTTACTGCACAGTATCAATTTTTAGGAATGTGCTGCTATTAAAATAACATGTGAATTTTAATATCGGCAATTGCTATGCCCCACTCAACAAGTGCCTAAAGCTTATATCGTGCGATAAACGATTGACTAAATGTCTGGAATGAGTGATGACGCTCATTCGGGTTCATTTCTGGGCACGGGGACCGCGAAGCTGCCGGGACTCCAAACCCCGCCCCTGACACCGGCATCGGTCCGGGGGGGGGGGGTGTTCAGGGGGGGGGGGGGGGGTGCCACACAGCCACCTTCCCCCCGGATCACAGCTAATCACAACTTCCTGCTTCCTACTTCTCTGTTCCCCGGGTAGTAAGTTAATCTTGTATATGTTTACCATCACCCTACAGCTGATAATCAGAAACCTCATAAAGTGTGGTGTGAGACTTACCAGCTTCTGCTCCTCTAACATCATCTTGAACCTACAAAATAAGAAAATGTATAAATGGCACAGTGGCTAATGGTAACTGCCAGGACGATATTTTCGGGAAGTCAAATGTTCACTGGTGGCTTTTAAAAGTCAGGAATTAGAGTGTGTCAAATATAATCTCATATCTGAGTCATTCTCAGAAACTGTGTACCACATTTTTGGTTTCCACATTACATTGTTAATGATTTTGCCCTATTTTAGGGGATTAAGTCAAATAGTATTTGTTGACTCTGTGTATTAAGTATGCTGGCAAGACTACTTGTATTTAATCTATCCCACAAATTGTATCCAAAATATGTTCATATGGTGTTGCGCTAAAGTGAAAATATGAAAAATTGCATATCAACACCATACATCTACCCAAATGTTTAAAACAACTTGTTTCATGTAAGAAACAATTCTTTTGGCTTATCTGTAATCAATCAAATACCTAACTATGGCAAATAGTGGTAAATGGTAAATATGGATAGGATGCATATGTGCAGGAATAATAGTGTGGTGTTTCTTATTGTTAGGCCCTAGAAAGTCACGGGTTTGACTCGGCCAGGATTCGAACTCCTGACCTTCCACACGTGAAGCCTGTACTCTTACCGACCGATTCGTCCACTACGTCCAGTTTATGACCTGGTAGCCTCATACTCATAGCAGCATTTTACTTCAATAGGTTTATATATATATATATATATATATACCGACGTATATACTACGTATATGCGGATGTAGGCGGCGCACGGGCGAGACCACCCCCCCCCCCCCCCCCCACCGGTTTGGCGAACTGGGTGGGGGGGAGCCGGCTATTGTAACAGCCGCGGCACCCACTTACACAGCCCATTTGCCACTCGCCGGCTGCCTCACTCTGCTTTGTGACGCCGGCCTGTCAACAATTTTATTAACACACGTCAGGGCCAGCGGACGACGGCGAGGTAGGTAGACTACATACTGTAGCGACTTGCACTGATCGTTATTCTGACTTTCTCTCTTAACTTTCTCTCTTGACTTTCTAACAAGTCGGATTCAAACATCTACTGTGTTCTAATTAATACACGTCAGGGCCAGCGGACGATGGTGAGGTAAGTCAACTACATAGTAGTGACTTAAACTTATCATGATTCTGACTCTCTCGCTTAATCGATCGCCTAACCGTTATACTCGGGCAAACGGACGTCCTCTGTTGAACTTGTCTAATTGATCTATGCCGAGTATTGAACCTACCCCACTAAGCCGCTAATGTACTGCGGTCCTTGTGGCTGCCAACACAGAGGACCAGTCAATGAGGCTTGTCACCGCGCAGCAATGCAGACTAGGCGAGCCACGCGGTCAGCTGACAGATCGAGCGCCATGTCAGGTGACAGTGGCTTCGTGAAGGAGAAGGCATCAGAGCCGTCCAGCCCCCCAGCTGCGCCAAGTGATGAGGAAATGGATTAGCGGGAGCGCGCCATTGCGGCCAAGGAGCGGGCGATGGAACGCCGCAAGCACTGGGCGGATCTGGATCATCGAGAAAAACGCCTGGAGGACGACACGGCCGACCTGTCGTCTAGACGGAAGCGGGGCCGGAGCCCCAGCAGGAGGCGCAGCGGCTCGAGGGAACGCCATCCCCGTCATCATCGGCGGACGACAAGCTCTAGTTCGTCAGCGTACAGAACAACGAGTCGGGAAAGGCGTCAGAGAAGTAAGTGGTCAATTAAACGCTACGTCGAGGACCGCAAAGACCTAACAAAATTGTCGCCTTTTGAGATTGTTGAGGCATCCTGCGCATGGGTTCTGGACAAAAAAGACTTAGACTTACAAGACTTGCGCCGGTTCGTCAAGCACCTTAAGTATATAGCAGGGAAGGCCAATTCGGACAGATTCCAGGACCAGGGCTAAGTGCCGAAAGGAGTGAATTCCTAGGGGGAGGGGTAGAGGGAGAAGGAAGCGACGTGTTGTTCGTGCTAATGCGGTTATCGCACCTTCAATCAATTGTTCAACCTGTGGCCCCGGTGACCCCATACTACTAACTGGGGCTGAGTGCTTTGCCCCCCATTGTGTTAGCCAAACTAATATCGAAACTCACTGTTCACTAGTTCCGGGTGTGGGTATGTGTCCCAGCGGCTTAATGGCCTGTCGCCACTATGGCGCCCCCAGCTCAATTAGCCTGAACCTTTGTGGATTTCTTGATAACCACCTTACTAATTGCCCCATCACTCCCGCCAGTTACGGCGATACCACTACCTTCGCCCTTTGTGACGAGACGCGCGTGTCGCTCTCGGGGGAGGAGCTTCCTGAGGGGGGGGGGGGGGGGCTGTCACGCTCCCACTGCCATGCTTCTGGCAGGTGCCTGGGCTGTTTGCCCTAATTGGGCGAGCATCGGCCGCGATTGGCTAACTATTTCTCCATGTGAGAGAGGCCTCCTTGTTTCCACCTCCGATAATTATTCGCCTGAATCAAGCAATTTTACTGTTACCTTGTCGTGTTTTGAAGCAACTTGCTGCTGCAAACACTTTATAGCAGGCCGAGCCACCCAATTTAAGCCTTGTCGTGCATTTTGTGACTGCTTCGCCAGAGGTAATTTCGACCTTGATTGCGACTTATTTATGCGCGGCGCCATATTTGGCTTTAAAGTAATTAATCCAACTTTTACCGCAAACTACTCTGTTAGCCATCCACCCCGCTCCAATTGTGAAACAAAGAACTTTATTTATGATAAGCTTAGATCAGAGCTCACCGCGGGCTATATAAGCTATGCCGATGTAGCTCCCTTATGTACTCATAACATCTTTGCAGTCCCTAAATCTGTTGCGGCTGGCTATAGAATAATTGTCGATTGTAGTAAGCCGACCGACATTTCAGTAAATAACTTTGTCTATGACATTACACAGAAATTTTATTACCAAGGTGTTGATGATCTTGTCAAAATGATGATCCAAGGCGAGTTCATTGCCTCCGTAGATATTAAGGATGCCTACAGGGCGATTTCTATACAACCGACCGGCCTCGCCAGGCCTTATCTTGGAACTTCGGTGAGGGAACAACAATTTTCTTTGACAATCGTCTGTGTATGGGCCTCTCCTCGAGTCCCTTCATCTTCAGTAGAATCTCTGACTACATTGTACGTTGTGCTTGCAGGGATGGGGTCCTTCGCACTGTTAATTATCTTGACGATTTCGCTGTTCTCGGCACTGACTTCGAGGACTGCCTTCAGAATCAGCTATTAATAATGAAAGTTTTACGCCGTCTAGGCTTCTACTTGAGTTACTCTAAACTGCCCGCTCCGGCCCAATGCCTAATGTTCTTGGGGATAGATATAGACACTGTAAAATTGCAACTCAGACTCCCTGTGGACAAGATTGTTAAGCTAAAACATGTGCTGCGTCTCTTCCTGGGCCGAAAGAAGGCATCCCGCAGGGAACTCGAATGCCTGGGTGGACGCCTGGCACACTGCTCGACGGTTGTCCGGGGTGGGCGCTCCTTTTCCACCAGGGTCTACGACGCTATTCGCCAGCTGAAAAAAAACATATTATAAATTTAGGCTAAATAACGAGTTCCGCTCTGAGTTGAGCTGGTGGCTCACTTTTGTGGATTCCTTCAATGGTTTTGCTAAAATGCTGGGCATCCACACCACTACCCTCTCAGTTTATAGCGACGCGTCTAACTGGGGCTTTGGAGCGACCCACTCGGACGACTGGTTGGTGGGTAGTTTTGCCCCAGATCACACTTTGGCGGAGGAGCTGGGCCATCATTTTTCCGGCTGTTCCCCTGATATCGATAAGTTGCATATTAACATAAAAGAAATGTGGGCCGTCGTTGCCGCCTCCAGACGCTGGTGTCATTTATGCAGGGATTGCTGTATAGTCTTTGTAACAACAGATAATAATACTGTCCGCGCCGCCCTATCGACCGGGCACTGTGTAAATAAGCATATCATGTTATACGTAAAAGAGCTCTTCTGGCTATCGATTACCTATAATTTCGAGATTAAATCTGCTTATGTCAGAAGTAGTGATAACATTATTTGTGATGCCCTAAGCAGGTGGAGAGATCTGGTTAGTAGGAACCGGGTAATATGTGCCGATCATGTGGGCCGCTTATGTTGCACCTCGCTTTTTTCTAACTAACTCCTCTTCGTTTCCAGGTCTGGATCGCTTGAGGGGGGCGGCTAGGGCTATGGGCGACCGCTATTACTCGACGAACTCCCGCTCAACTAGGGCGATGCAGCTCAAGAAATATCTCGCCTCTATAGACGAGTTCAGGGGGATCCTTGCGCCCTTGCCATGCCCCCCCCCCCTCTCAGGTGGCTATCTACATCGTTTGGTTGGCAAGCACAAACTCTTAAGTAGTCATCCATTACAAACTACCTGAGCGCCCTTAATTTTTTTCTCAAATCTGAGGGCAGTGACCCTATTGATTTCACCTCACATCAAATACGTACTGTCTTGGGGGGTACTAAGCGCACTCTTGGTTGTGCGGTCAAGCGCGCAGCGCCCCTACTGTCCGCCGAGCTAATTAAAATGTTCTCCTTTATGTCGGCAAGCGTGGGCCACGTTTGTACGTGTGCTGCCCTTTTGCTTGCTTTCAGGGCGCTATTGCGCAAGTGCCAGATCACCGCCTCTGAATCAGTCTTGCTGCACTCAGACTTTGCCTTTTATAACTGGGGTATGGTGGTAAAAGTTTGCCACTCAAAGACGATCCAATTCTCTGAGCGTGAGCTCCTCATACCCGTCGCATGTGTGCCGAACACTGAACTGTGTGCCGTATTCTGGGTAAAAAAGCACTTTGCCCAGGCTAAGGTGGGCCCCAGTGAACCGGCATTCCAGGGCCCTTCTGGGCCCAGTGGCTACGCTCCGCTTGACTACCCAACTCTGCAGTCGACCACTAAGCATTTCGCCTCCTTGGCGGGTCTTGCCAGAGACAACTTTTCATGCCACTCGCTTCGACGAGGTGGCTGTACTTATTTGGCCTTACAAGGAGTTTCGATCGACGAAATTAGGACATGGGGAGACTGGTCCTCAGATGCTATTTACAAATACATATCCCGCCCCCTGTCTGATCGGATCATCGCTGACATGCGGGTGGCTGCAGCCCTTTCAGCTGCCTCTTAACTCTGTCTGGGTGGGTCCCTGGGACTTGGCACTATGCGCCCAGCCAGATACTGACTATTGACTTATTATGTTGTATCCTCCATTCCGTGTCCGTCTCAGTGCGTAGCTTACACTGACGTATATACTACGTATATGCGGATGTAGGCGGCGCACGGGGGAGACCCCCCCCCTCCGGTTTGGCGAAACCGGTGGGGGGGCCGGCTATTGTAACAGCCGCGGCACCCACTTACACAGCCCACTTGCCGCTCGCCGGCTGCCTCACTCTGCTTTGTGATGCCGGCCTGTCAAAAATTAAATTTGTTATTCCGGTAGGGCACTATGCGCCCAGCCAGATACTGACTATTGACTTATTATGTGAAATAAAGTTGTATCCTCCATTCCGTGTCCGTCTCAGTGCGTAGCTTACACTGACGTATATACTACGTATATGCGGATGTAGGCGGCGCATGGGGGAGACCCCCCCCCTCCGGTTTGGCGAACCGGGTGGGGAGGGGGCCGGCTATTGTAAAAGCCGCGGCACCCACTTACACAGCCCACTTGCCGCTCGCCGGCTGCGTCACTCTGCTTTGTATATATACTGTACCGCCGTATACTCACTGTATACTGTATACTCACTGTATACATATATACAATCCGGCGGTACAGTGAGTGTATGTAGGGGGGCAGTAGTGCGTGAACAGATGGGTGGCGCCCCCCAAGGGATCTGAGTGTGAGTAGGATGGAAGTTTTCAGGTTAACAGACAGGCTCCTCCAGTAGATGCCTGAGGGAGGAGATAGGGCTGAGGAGCAGATGGAAGCTTCTGGCCTTAGTATACTCGTATAATATTGTATGTATATATATATATATATTATATATATTTTATATATATACTATAGTTATACAAATCTTACCTGGGTACAGATGATGGATAACTGGTGTTTTCCCGAGGTACTAGCCTCGGATAGTCGTGGGTCAGGGAGAAGGAAGCACATCCGGGTCCAGCAATCTTTTATATACTGTATAGGATAAAAAATTATCTTAACTATTTATGGATACTATTGTGTTTTCATTTTGGTTCCAGCGAAACGTGATAGTCGTGATAGGGTAGGGTGGGCGGGCACTGACCCACGACTATCCGAGGCACTAACACCAGTTATCCATCATCTGTACCCAGGTAAGGTTTGTATAACTATACTATTTTACCCCGGTACTACGTCTCTGGCTACTCGTAGCCCAGAGAAAATTTCATGTAATCTCATTTTTTATCCTTTTATAATTTACTGTTGTAGTGTAAAATATTAATTTTGTTTCTCACCTGTCTTTAGTGGTGAGTAGGCGAGTTGCTGGACGCTTGGTTTCTCTAGTCGTTTGTTGTAATGTTTTGCAAACGATCTAGCTGTCTTCCACCCAGCATGTGCAAGGATTCTCTTTACCGAGATTCCTAATTGTCTTGCCTTGGAAACCATGGCTCCATGCGTTGAGTGGGATGCGTAGCGTCCTGTATTGACTCCTGCCTTGAGATCTGTTTGTGTGCCTCTCGAGATAGCTTTATGCGGTTTAATAAAGCTGATTAGTAGCTGTCTGGAATTCCTAATTCCGCGTGACTTGGATATATACGCCCTAATGACTGAAACTACACATATCCGTTTATCTTCCGAAAAACTATTTACATGTACTGTGGACAGTGGGTCCCCTGTGCGATTCGACTTTAGTAATGAGTCTAAATCAAATATTGCCTAATCCTTATCTAGTTCTAGTCCATCCAGTGAGAGTGCCACAATCGTTTGGCCTCTGTGTCCCATCACTAGCAGTAATAGCACTGCTAACTTAAATCCTAGTTCCTTGCTGCTGCTGTAAAGCCACACTAACTATGTTATATACAGTGAATCGTTCTCTTGCCTCCTGGCTGTTGCTGGACTGAAAACGAATCACCCTATTCTAGCAACAGTCATTTATAAAATGACCCAACTGGCAACCAATGGGTATGACATCCACCTGTGCTGGGTGCCTGGCCATGCCGGCATACAAGGAAACGAACAAGCTGATCAGGGTGCGAAGAAGGCCCTGAAGTGATCTTGAACCGTGTCTGATCCCTCACTCTGATCTGAAACCACTAATAGCCACCCACATAAAATCCAAATGGCAACATCAGTGGGATGAAAACATTAATAAACTTAAAGAAATTGAACCGTCTGTGGGAAAACCACCACACACTCATGCAGGAGGTCGGCGGGACCAAGTGGTCCTTAGCCGCTGCCGTATTGGCCACTCGTAGCTTACACATGCTTTTCTGCTCAATGGGGAACCTCCCCCTAAATGTATTGGGTGTCGGTCCCCGCTGACACTCAAACACATTTTACTAAGTTGCGTTGATTGTTTGGCCCTGCGCCAACAATTCTACACTGCAGACAGTATGCGTGGCCTTTTTACTAAAGTGAAACAAGAAAACATTTTAGCCTTTTTGAGGGAAGCTGGACTGTACCACCTCATATAGTTTACAAAATAAATTCTATCAATTATTAATCAAACTTTTCTTTTTCTATAGGAATTTGTTTCCTTTGACCACAAATATATGATTGTGAGCTTTCTAATTTAATGAGTGTCTATTGGCACATAATTGATTGTCTGCTTTTACATGTAAACGCAATGGTTTGAACAAAAAACAAACATTTCTTGCCGTGAATATGGCCTATGCTGCCGACCTGGCGTAAAGCAACCACCAATCAATCAATCAATCAATCAACCCAGATACAATTGCCCATCAGATACACCGATGTCAATTAAAGATCGGAAAACAAACAAATGTATCAAACTCTTAGACGCACCTGAGTCTACAAGACCAGATAAATTCAACCCGTCAATTGTAATCGAAGGATGTGCATCAAGTGCGATTTCTAGTTTCCCGATGGTGTAGTACCGCTCATGTTAACGTTACCCTAAAGTAATTTTATTTTATATGTGTGCTTCATTACACAAATAACAAGATATTGTACGCTTTGGCGCTGAACTATGCTTTCTTTGCCTAAAAGCATTGCTTGTCCGTTACTGCGGATACACGTGAGACATACTAACAGGTAATGTCTGCGTCTGCGCAACTGGTGGAAAAATTCCATTGCTCCCCTGCTGTTGTGTTGACAGTGCATGTCCTGCCATGTGCTGTGCGACTGGAGTGTGCTTAATTTCACCGGCAATTTCTACCCCGACCGACTGCCCTAGGTTTACGTACGGCAATCCACCACGTACCCCTTGGTTGTAAGAATTGACACGAGATGGTTTCGCAGCATTCACAGCGTCAATCGCCGAATGGTTAGAAACTCCACTGCCTAATGACAAGTTACTCCGAAGAGACTTTATTTCACCCTGAAGTGACTTCATGGCCTGAACATCTGAACTAGAGTATTTAGAACCTCTGTGAGAAGAGAAAGACTTGGAAAAACCCAAAGAAGTACCATTTAGACTATCTATATGCTCACAAATAGCTAAATTCCCAAGACGTGATTTTGCACGTCTCTGCTGCCTGATAACAGACCTATCACTGAGAATAGATATTTCGAAGGCTTTTTCAAAAGTTGTTGGTCGGTTCGTTTCCACATACCACATGGTATTATCATCAAGTAAGGAGTGGAGAAATCTCGAAAGGAGAATTTCTACGGTGTCAGTACCAAAAACTGAAGTTGGGAGATCCCAGCCTTTCGCTGCTGCAGTCTTAAAACGCTGACAGTATGTAGCTACTGTTTTCCCTTCTTCTTGCTTCATAGCCATCACTACCACCTTCAAAGGACTACGTTCATCCGCTGTCAAAAAAGTAGATGCTATCGCTTCCTTAATTTCTCTCCAGGACCTAGCATTTTTATGCTGAAAAGTGTTGAAAAGATCCTCATGCAGCATTCCCGTTGCATTGGACAAAGCAAAACAAATAATGTCCAGGTCTGAAACGTCGGCAAGAGTCCCTATACGTTCGATCAAATCAATCCAATTACGTAACACCCCTCTGTCTGACCCGTCTAATATGGGAACAGACTTGCTGTGTGCCTTTAATGATCTACATCGTACCTCTCTCTACCTGTGCTCAACGTGTAAAAGTTCACGTGCCTCCCTGCGTTCTTCTCTATCCTCCCGTAATTATGTCCTATCCCTTATTTCTGATAAACGCCCTTCCGGCTCTTCTTTAAGAATATCTAACCTAAGTGCCATAAACTTAGACCATGCTTCAATCGCTCCCGTTTCAGCCGAATAGTTACCCAGTGTACACTGACCTTGGAAACATTGTTGAAACTCGTCACGCAACAAATCCTCCCTTGCGTGTGTGAGCGGCATCTTCGAGCTGCTGTTGTATGCGGTGATAAAAAATATTTAGCAGAATTGAATCCAAGTATAGAAATATTTGTAAAGTAGAAGAAATAGTAAAAAAAACACGACGTAGTGTATTACTACGCTCCCCCGTATGAAAAAAAATATTTTAGTGGTGACGCGAGGCTTCAATGATGGCATGTTACATACATACCATCAATAAAGTTTAGCAGAGCTTCCGAAATAGTGGTATTGTCAAAAAAAATCTTTGACAACCCAAATTCCGAAGAAATTGAATCCCAACAGAGTAAAAAAAAATTGAAGAAAAAACACTACCTCCAGAGCGCACCAAACAAGCATCAGCCCAGCAAGTTTCTACTGGTCAATTTAACACTGTGTGTCAATAACCGTCGTGGTCACCAGTTTGTAGAATCTAATGTTCGGATCTGTGGCTGTGTATGTAGGCTATGATGAAAACAATACAGACAAAGAGAAAGGAAGAGAGTAAAGTATAATAGAAGAGAGAGTCCAGCCCTCTGGTTTATTGCTTATATAGTTACATGGATTCATTGTAGGTATCATACCACCTCCTTCCACTAATGGGAATCGAGCATTCCTGGTCCTACCAATAGGAATTCAGCATTCCTTGTCTATGGATACCAGTGGTCTGCCCACCACAAGTAGCTGTATGGCCCCATGGCCAACACCTTTTGAGTGTGGTGACCCCAACCCCAGCAGAAGGGGTAGGCCCTGAGTGCAATCACACCCAGACCTGCCAGCACCACTATGTCTATTTACATGCCACTCAGGCACCACCAACCCATATATATATATCTATACATGCGCATGGTCACGTACACCGATCAGTAATAGAACATTTGCATTCCCCCCTTGCCGAATATCGGAATATTCTACAGGTTGTTCCTTCAGCTGGTTTAAAGGTGTTGAAGTGATCCAGAATGGTCTTCCTCATCATTGTGGTGATCAAAAACTTCTTGGCTTTTAAAATTTTGCATTTCTTCATCACTTTTCCACTCATCTTTGCATATTTTCCCCCATGCTGAGTGTCTGAGTCGGACTCGTCCACGAGTCCGACGACGAATCCGAAGAAGATGACTTTTTACGCTTCTTCTTACTCTTTTTCTTCACCACCATCTTCTTCCTACGAGCCCTGGTGAAGTAATCCCCATCTGATGAGCTTTCTTTCTTCTTCTTGTGTTTGCGTCTTTGCGCAACCACCACCACCTCTTGTGGTGACTCTTCCTCCGAGGAATCTTGGTCCTCTGAGTAATCCTCCCACTCCGAATCCTCAGATTCCGGCACCTGTTTAGTCGCCTTAGTGCCACGCCTGGCCGGGAGCATCTCCTCCAACTTGCGTTGAACAACTTGTCACACAGGTAAATAACACAATGTAATACCAAGTGTGCATCAAGGTGTTAAATCCGTATTTAAACCGATTTTAACACGGCTTGTGGGAATTTGAGTGTTGTAGGTAAACGGTATGAAAAACAAACTGCAACCAAACAAGGGGTAGGGACCAGTGTAGTGGTAGCCTCCCACACTCTCTGTCCAATAAACTTCTCCCACCTGTGACCAACAAGTTGGAGAAAATACTACGGGACTCGGAGGTACGCCTAGAGAATCTAAATGAAACCCAGGAATAAATCCTAACAATGCCAAACATCCGACCGTTCGGCATTACAAAGAACAATGGCTGCATTGTTCTCACGATATTACACCACCTGTAATTCAGTTAAAATTCAATAGAAAGTTTTAAAAACTTGATGTATGTGAATGCTAACATGAACTACACCATTGTATCCTTTCAAAAATGACACTAACCTGTTTGGTATAGAAGTGTATGTAGAAAACTGCCGGAGTTACTCAACAAATGTCCTTCTGTTGTGAGTAGATTATGCTAATTGCTGGACCCGGATGTGCTTCCTTCTCCCTGGGCTACAAGTAGCCAGAGGCATAGTACCAAGGTAAAAAAAAAAAATATATATATATAATTTGTATATATATATATATATATATATAAATATAACATATATATATATCATAATATATATATATATATATATATATTATATATATATATATATATATATATATAAAGTGTGAGCCTTAGTAACACATTAGAAAGAAAAGTTACATACGCTTTCAATTGTTTCCTCACGTCCGACCCTTCTTCTACCAATTTAGTAACTTTTACCTGAAGCTCCTGGATATCTACAAATAAGATCAACCCAAATTAGATCTACGCAATTCAAGAACTATTACATAATAATCAACAGAAAAATATGAGGAATTATTTGATAACAAAGTCCCATTTGCTGAAAAAGAGCATGTGAATTTATTTACATTTGTGTCATTTGTAAGAGCAGAGCAGCATTAAATAGTTAATACCTATGGGGACAAAGTAAAACGAACAGGTATACTTATATTTTATAATGCTTTGCACGAATAAACTTGAGATCAATATAAAAGAAACTAAAGAGAAAAAAATGTGGCATAACAATGGTATTTTTTTGTCAGTGGCCTTACTTTAATCAAGGTGTGATTAAATTAAGTGAATTCGTTCATTAACTTACAATCCTTGTTTTCAGCACGAGCGTTATTGAGCAACTCGTAGATATCATTGGCTGCATATTGCCAGGATTTATCCTTCTGCTCGCTCGCGCAATCAGATACCAGATCGTGCTTGTTGGCCGCTGGATAAACAAGGCAGTGAGTCAGGTCTGTACTTGTACTATATGAGTTTACCAGGCAAGTGGCACAATAAAAGTCCGCTTTCTTGTTTTGTTGGAAGATTTACGTCCTGGAAACATCTACGGTCATATCAGACTCAATGCAACATTAAATGGGCCCGGTATAGGCCACTGAGACACGAACCGTACTCTGACAAATACTCTCCAAGCATACCTTTGCCAGTTTTCAGTTTATGCAACTGCATATGTGGGGGTAGAGTGCTGAGGTAGGTTGCTAATGGAATGTTGTAGTTAGTCCAGCAGCACTGATGTACAAGGCTTTTAGACAACCCTATAAAGAAATGTCTGAATTTGCAATCTAAAATGCTAACTATTAAGTTCAAATGTTTATTTATCATAACGAGCTACTTTTTGTGTGAATAATTTATTAAATCATGTGCATTAATAACTTTAAAAGATAAATTGAGAGCTTTCTGTGGCTGCCATCTTGGTGGTTTCCATGGATTCCCCTGTGTGTGGGGAACCCTCTAGGTCATGTGATGAGGGAATCCCACCCATGTTATTCATACATCACAGACCTCAACACTCTCCCCCCACATGTTCAGTTGTATGAACTGAAAAAAAAAAATAAGCAAAGCTTTTGATACCGGATTCGTTTTTTTCTGGGAGAGGTATAGCGGGCGACTTTAAGTAACTAACTCACCCCACTCCTAAAGAAACGAAAGTCAACCCTTACCTTTTAAAAGTTTAATAGACTGAGAATCATGCCACAGAGAAGTGGAGCCAACTGCCCAAGACAGGGTGAGTAGCTCAATAAAAGGAAAGCAGTCCATACCTCCCAACATTTGAAAATGGGAAAGACTAATCTTGTTCACGTGAATTGCGTCATATTACGTGAATCCTGACATATTGCAGACATAGCCTATTTACATGCAATAACACATGAAAAGAGGTCAACCACATATGTTCATGTTTATTAACACCAAAACAACTACATGATATGTCCAACTGTTATACAAGTGGTTTTTTTATGTTGTGCTTTTAGCCATAACCCCAAAAAAACATTTGAATATTTCTGCTGAAAGCATGTTGTGCCTGTGGCATTCATTGCCACTTTGTGTATAATTAGGTCCTAGTTACTTTCCCGTCGTATTGCTTTGTGTTTGCTGTCCTAACAGATTGAACACGATTTGTGTCTGATGTATATATATATTTACCGTCCATAACGGATCTACCATAGTGTTTCACAGTACAGTCGTAACAGTGTAATGAAAGGCAGAACATCGTAATTGTTTCGCAGGAATCGTAATGGTTGGCATCTGTGACTATGTTTATTAGTTTGAACAAATACTTACTCTCTTTTACTGACTTTAAGGCGGTCAAGGCAGATTTCTGGAGCTCTTCTATCTGCCTGTTTACCAAGTTTAAGACAGGCAGTTAGTTAAAGACAAGGTCGGAAGTACATGACTGAAAACTACTCTTGTTGTTGAAGGTTATTTTTAAAACAGTCAGATGTAACTCACAAAACTGGTATGCTATAATTATACCATTATTAGTATTCTTGCAATAGAAAGACTTATAACCGATCGATGCTTATGTAACTATCTAATCAACTATCCAAGAAGCTGTAATGACTAAATTATGAGATTTCTTTTTTAAATCAAAGAAAGACCATTCCCATGAAATTGATATCTAATAAATACTAAATTATGCATTTGGAATCTTTTTTGTTTTTAAAGCATGCAAAATCTTTTTTTTTAATGCATGCAAAATCTAAAATATGCTAAATTGATTCATTCGAACATTTTAAAGTACAAGTACAATGACAGTTGTTTGGATGTCTCAAAAAAGAAACATCGTTCCTAGAGAAGGACTCGAACCCACACTTCTGCCATTCCAGGTGGAGCATCCTGACCATTAGCCTACGTACTAATCTAGGCGCCCTGGTGTAATCACCCAACCCACGCCATCCCGCGTATGCATCTCCCTTGCCTGTGAGTTCAGTGCAGACTTACTACAATACTTACATTTGTAGAATCCGATAACCCGGATTCTTTGGGTTCATATGGTGCAACTGTAGTTGGTACTCATTGAGCTTGGAGAACTCAAATTTTGCGGTAGTTATGTCCCTACAAAGAAACATTTGTTAAAACTTTGAATATTGGACGTAGCAGATATGTTTAATGACGAGATGCACGCTGAATACTTCATTTTCATCTTTTGCCTAGCGTTTGCTTGAGTGAACCTTCAGGCAATGTTGGTATTCCCAGTTATACTGGTCCCTCAGTCAGGAAGGACTGTAGCAACCATCCAGCATGCCGGGGCCGCGTTCAACGAGGCACCTCAGAGGCATTCCAAATGCTGCACTACTCTGAACGGCGTTTTAGCATTTAGGTGCTTCGAAAATGGTGCCCTCCACAACGTGCACTTCCTGCAGACATTTGCAATTGAAAGAACAGCTCCAATTGGCTGACATGCACGGCCATTTTAGAGGCATTTTCGCCTCCTACTTGAAATTGGGATGTCTCGGAGGCAACTTAGAGGTGCACGTTGAATGCAAATTGGCAAAAAAGATGTTGCAGAGCCTTCTCAGAGTTGACTCTGTGGTGTACCCTGAACGCAGACCAGGGCCGCGTTCAGGGTCCGTCTTGGAGGTGCCTCGGCGATGTCTCGGGGCGATGCTTTTTGGCCTATTAGCGTTTAGGGTGCGTCTCGGCGACGTCTCGGTAATGCCTCCCTTTTCAGTCAGGAGACAAAAAGCGCCTCGAAAATGGCCGCCGTGTCCAGTGGTTTCAGCCAATCACGGCAAAGCTTTTCCATTGCAAATGGCCGCCGCCTTTGGGGGCGGCCATTTTCGAGACAACAAACTGCCTTTGCCGTTCAGACTAGCGTGACGTCAGTCCCATTGCCGAGGCGCCTCCGAGACGGAACCTGAACGCGGCCCAGGTCACAGATTCAACTTACACGCCAGCAGTTTGGTGCCCCTCCCAGCCCTATCTTTCATTATAAACCTGATACTTTGAACTCACTTTGTACCTGTAGCCACATGCCTCCTGATTATCAAACCTGGTACGGTTATTGCCATATATTTGTTTTTAATCCAGATTGCAAAGAAATGGTCCTAACAAATATTTCACATTCGTGCTGGGAAGCCATAGCTGTGACCCAACACACTGGGTCACAACCGTCCTTCTTGAATGACCAGTTGAACTCAGAACATGTATTAAGAAGCACAAGTGCCCTAAAGAAGGTGCTGTTCCCTTCAGCTCGAATTGAGGCTATTCTACACCAATTCCACAAAACTATTAGCTAATCTTACAGACATTACCAATCGATGATATTCAGCCTCAATTCATGAAGAAAGTCGCCTTCTTAGTTAATATTTAGAGCAAAGATAATTTTCAAATGATTCTTAAGTACCACGCATATTCAAATTTTAGTCTATTAATATTTAAAGCCAACCAAATATTTAAATGGATGCTAAGATCAAAATTCTAATGGCAACATTTACTATCATGATACAATATGGGCGTCAATAAATTAGTGATATTGATAAAAGTGGGTGGCCCGCGATAATTATACAAATTAATGTATAGATTAGTCCATACTGTTTTATAGTTATAACAGAAAGAGATATAGCATAATTCAATGATTTGGGATTTTCACCATGTTTTTCAGAAAAGAAACCCACATAGTTTAGTTTAGTTTAGTTCAGTTCGAGCATGTGGCGCTCAGGCCAGGTTGTTGACTCCGCCTTGGTCATCTAGTGTGGATGCAGTGGTCATTGCGGGCAGCTTTGTCATTTCCAGCAATGAGTTGGTGTCCATTATTGTCAGGTTGGTATATCCTGGGATTCTGGGATGGTTCGGAGATATTTGTCCAGTTTGTGTTTGAAGCTGTCTGTGCTGCAGTCTGTCTTGTTTCTTATGTCTTGTGGCATGCTATTGACGAGGTTTGGTCCACGCACCATGAAGCTTCCTTCTCTGATTGTTTTGATCACACAGCTAGCTTGTGACTCTATTTATGGAATCCTACAGAGTCTTCCCTTCCTTTGAGATATATGGTATTTTATTCCTGGGTTGTGTGAAAGTATGACGTCTGAATACTTTGACTTCTGGATACTGAATGCTTTATTCACTGTCCAGGGTCCTGAACCGCCGGCACCCTTTGTCTATGACGTCATCTCATTTACATATCCTTTGTTCTCCACATGTGCCTGGATGTCTTTTATGCATATATTGCAGCCCTCCCCCCAAAGTATTTCTGAGATATACAATATCTAAAAAATCCTCACCGTCACACCAAGTTTACATGTTAAAATAGAATGCAATACAATAATACAAGAATATATCACGGGTACTTAGCTTTCACCCACAGGTTAGCCAATGTCCAAGTGTACTCTGTCACTGATGTCCTTTGAAAATGTCTGGCTGCTTAGCCTCCTATATGACACAGTGTCCAGTTTGACATAATAACAATATACGACTCAAGAAGCAACAAAACTTAAACTAACACACACATGTATGTCTTCATGTGTGATTACAGTTTGCAACTGACTAACTTATAGGTCTAGCCTATCCGCCGGCCTAATCACCCGACCTGACCTAGTTAGATTAGCTGCGTTGTTTACATTTGAATGCGCTGTCAGCACACTTTGTGCCTGCCCGACTGGCTCGCGCTGTACCCCTTCTGGAGCCCTTATAACTTGAACCCTGTTTCTGTGCAACATGTTCCCTGACTGATTTCAAATTTGATATTCTCTTCCCGAAACTCCTCTACGACCCAAAATTACCCCTTTCTTCCATTCCCCTGCATGGTTTTTGTAATTGACGCTATCGCCAGTTTTCAGTGGTTTGTGCGCTTTGCCACATTTTTTGTCATGGAAACTTTTCTGACTTTGTTGGCGCTTCGCCGTTTGCACCCTTTTTGGATTTTGTGTTTCGGGTATTAAATTCTCTTCCACCATCGGCAACCTCCCCCTTAACCTTCTGCTCATGAACAGCTGAGCCAGAGATGCATTCAGCACGGGCAAGGGAGTATTTCTGTAGTTAAGCAACGCTAGCTGAAAATCTGTCTTCGTGTCTAAGCATTTTTTTAACATGTTTTTGATTGTTTGTACAAATCTTTCAATTGGGCCGTTGCTTCGGGGGTACTGTGGACTTGAATATGTGGCCGTAAACCCATATAGTGTTGTGCAAAAATCTGTCTTTGTTGCTCTTAAACTGCGGACCATTGTCCGAAATCACCTGGCTTGGGATACCATGTCTAGCGAAGTTATCCTTCATGGCCTCGATAACTGTGGCAGATGCCATATCCTTCAACAAAGTTACCTCAGGATATTTAGTGTAATAATCTACAGGTATTAGGTAATTCTCATGATTTACTTCAAATAAATCCGCCCCTATTTTTTTGTAAGGTTGACATGCTATCGGGTGGTTTACCAATGGCTCGTTGTGCAAATTCTTACGGTTATTCTGGCATGTGTCACACGGACTGACCTTTTCCTCAATTTGTTTATATATGTTAGGCCAGAACATGCAGTCACGTGCTAACTGCTTGGACTTTAGTGATCCCCCAAGTGTGTCTCGTGCAACACTTCAATCATTTCACCGCGGAGCTTTTGAGGTACCACAACCCGATTGCCTTTCATCACTAAGTTGTTCTCTACTGTTAGCTCATCTTTGTGTAGAATGTACTGCCGTAGACATGGCGGTGTCTGTATGCGTGTAGTGTCCCAACCATTCTCAATATGTGTTATTAACATGGACATGGATACATCATTTTCATACTCTCTGACAATTTTACTTAACAGACTGGATGATTGCATGTCCACTGGAGCGACGCTGAGTGTGTCGTCAAATAGGTCAGCATGACATACATTGGCACTGTGTGCTCTGGACAATGTGTCTGCAAAGAACATTAGAGAACCCTTAACAATGCACAACTGGATGTTGTAATTCTGCAATCGCATTCACATTCTTTGCATCCGTGCTGATAGTTTATGTATTCGTTTTTTAATTATCGCCACCAACGGTTTGTGATCAGTTTGAATTTGAACTTCTTTGCCGAAGATATAGTCATGAAACCTCTGCCAGCTGAAACATATGGCGAGCATTTCTTTTTTGATAGTGGCATAGCCACACTGTGCTGAGTCGAGCGCATGAGATGCGAGTGTGATTGGCTTGTTTTCCTGCATTAACACAGCACCTAGACCTGACTGACAAGCATCTACCTGAATGACAATGGGTTTCTCAACGTTATAGTATGCCAACATAGGAGCAGTTCTCAACTTTTCTTTAAGTTTGTCATATGCAATATGTTGTTCACTTTGCCACTGCCGTGCGACAGAACTATCCAACTACACTAAATATGTCATATGCAGCGATTCGTTTTCCTGGATGCAAACTGTTGCTGGGCTAAATACGGACCACCCTTTCATGGCAAAGGTCATTTACAAAATGAACCAGCTAGCAACAGATGGATATGACATCCACTTGTGTTGGGTGCCTGGCCATGCCAGCATCCAGGGAAATGAACGAGCTGATCGGGCTGCGAAGGAGGCTCTGAACTATGATGTTGAACCGTGTCTGATACCCCACTCTGATCTGAAACCACTACCCAGCCAACATGCCCTGGTGGGCCCCACTTGGGTTGTCAATGGGCGAGCTGGGCACAGCTGGGCAGGGGCTCCAGGTGGGCTCTGAAGTGGGCGTGAGATGGGCCCCACATGGGCTAGATTCCCAACTTTAAAAAAAAAAAAAGTCATATTTTGTCTAAAATATAGTTAACATATTCAATAACTGGGATAACATTTAATTTTAGCAGTCATTTTTTACATCTGAATATTTGCTAAACTTAGTCATTTTCTGTCAGTGTGTTTCTGCCACCTTTTCCCTAGGTTTCCCTACAGATGGTGCCACTGCCAGTCTTTAGCAGTCTAGAGACAAGCAGACAGTGGCGCCATCTGTAGGGGTAGGAACTAACCTACATTAGTCCATATAAGGAAGGAAGTGGTGTAGGGAGGGACCAGTGTAGGTGCTCTTCTGTGTGTGCTACTCTGCATTAAGTCTTTCCTGTCCTAATCGCAAACATCAGTTGAATAAGCGAGTTCAGTATCTCGGGCGCGCGGTGGTTGATGGGAAGTCATCGGGATAAACAAACCCACGTGCATCATTATTGCATGACTACGCGCAATGCAAAACGTTAGTTTCATTCAAAATTAATAAAAATCCAGAACCCTAACCGTATCAATTTAAGATAATCTTTTTGGTAAACATGTTTTCTATATGTGTACCAAGCGATTTGTTTCTAGGTGGTGTGGTTTTAGAGATATTTCACTTTTTCTGTAAGAAGATTGTTCACGGCCATTGAGTTTGCTGGAACGCGCAGTGCGAAACGTTAGTTTTATTCAAAATTAATAGAAATCCAGAACCCTAACCTTATCAATTTAATATAATATTCTTGGTAAACATGTTTTCTATATGTGTGCCAATCGATTTGTTTCTAGGTGGTATGGTCTTAGAGATATTTCACTTTTTCTGTAAGAAGATTGCTCACTGCCATTGAGTTTGCTGGTGCGCGCAGTGCGAAACGTTAGTTTTATTCAAAATTAATAGAAATCCAGAACCCTAACATTATCAATTTAATATAATATTCTTGGTAAACATGTTTTCTATATGTGTACCAAGCGATTTGTTTCTAGGTGGTGTGGTTTTAGAGATATTTCACTTTTTCTGTAAGAAGATTGCTCACGGCCATACGTGCAGTGCAAAACGTGGCTTTGTTTATACCAACAGCGCCGACCGGAAGTCGGACCCGCACATGCGTACGGACAATGCTGAACTCGCTTATTCTTCTTGATATCTAGATGTAAGTGTTTTGTTCTGCAATTAAGTATGTGTAGAAAAGTATTTTAGCATTATTTTGCAGTATGTGAACAGCGGCGCTGACCACGCTGGAACGTAGATAAACCCCTA
The DNA here is from genome assembly GCA_030323885.1 of Branchipolynoe longqiensis. Taxonomy (NCBI): domain Eukaryota; kingdom Metazoa; phylum Annelida; class Polychaeta; order Phyllodocida; family Polynoidae; genus Branchipolynoe; species Branchipolynoe longqiensis. The sequence goes on along the minus strand of CM059197.1, from coordinate 2,480,159 downwards.
TTATCACTCATGTTGATATGATTATGGCAGTGGCAGTGGCTACTCGTACGCGACCGTATATAGGGTATTCACGTGTACAATGATGTCACCGGTGTGGTGGTTTCAGCTCGTTCCCGTGCTTAGCCGTGTCCCGTTGCTTCTGCGCATGCGCGGATTTCGCATCAACTCGGGTCACCCCAGCCACTTATTGGCGCATGCGCACATCCTACAAACTCGGGTTGAATAATCGAATACGCTCGGGTGGACAATTTGTTCTTTTTTTTTAAATAACCGATAAAAGTACAGCAAAATAGGATTTAAAGTATTGTATGATGGCCCAGTTTAGCTATATTTCCATTTCATTAATCTAAGTTATTCTTTTTTTGCACACGGGACGTGTATTTGTCGACTCCACTCGCGTGTTCTATTTGAAATTCGGATGACCCGAGTCACCCGGTTCGTGTTAATCGATTACGGCCATGTTTACTAGATTCTGATGCATGCGCAGAAGCGAGGGACACGGCTGAGCACGGGAACGAGCTGAAACCACCACACCGGACATATTCAAATGAAATGCGTCCCACAACAGATGACTGAATAAATATATTTATTGTCTGTGGATAATCATTTTAGTCTGACCCGTTGTTTTTACTTTTCTGTCACAAACGTGAGAAATCTTCCCTCCATGACCATGTGCGATCGTTGAGCAGAGTTCTTTTTCTACAAATAACTCCAGAAATCGCAGGAATTTTAAGGAATTATTTAACAGGTTTGTTTATTAATATGTTTAGATTATTTTGTAAAAGTTTTGTAATTTATTACGACGTATTAATGGAATTATTCGTGTTAATACAATTTGAATTATCTGATACAGAATTTTGACGAAGCACCGCCGTTTTTTTCCGGTGTCATGGTTTGAGCGCCCGGTCAGATTGAGTGCCCGGCCGTGGCTTCTGTGCATGCGCGGATTTTCGGAGGCCCTGCAAACTGCAGCATGTCGGGGTTTGAGCACCCTGCCAGTGGACACTTATTTGTTGTTTGACATCCTAGCAACATCTAAGGTCATATCAGTGCTGCCTCACTGGGAGACCCAGATTAATTCTTGTTCTAAAAATTGCCAAATGTCCATGAAACATTTGAAAGTTTGTTTTACATCCTAGCAACATATAAGGTCATATCAGTGCTGCCTCACTGGGAGACCCAGATTAATTCTTGTTCTAAATATTGCCAAATGTCCATAAAACACTTGAAAGTTTGTTGTTTGTTTTACATCCTAGCAACATATAAGGTCATATCAGGACGAGTACCAACCTGTGACAGTGCACTCATGACGACTTTTATAGTGCTGCCAGATTAATCAAAAACTTGGGTTTGGTGGGTGGGGGGGGGGTTATTTAAAAAAATTCATTTTGTCATCTCTTAAGGGTGGGGGGGGGGGTATTTTTATTTCTCTTTTATTGGCTTGGGGGAGGGGTTATTTTAATTATTCTTTTTGTATTTCCTACTGCGGGAATTCACCACACTCGGACAAACAAGACGGGAGAATTTATATTTCATATCTTTCATATCTTTTATTAACAATGAACACATTCTCATCGAACTGCAACATTTTGAGTTCAAGGAAATTGACATAAATGTCACCACACATTGACATAAACTCCCAACAGCATCTGAAAGACCCATATCACATATTCATAACAGTAATTAAATTGTGTGGTATTTTCTTTGAAAACTGCAACAAGACTGAAAAAATGATAAATAGTTCATATATTCATAACAGTTTAATAGCTGCAAAGAATCACAGAAACTCCCAACAGCATCTGATAGACCCATATCCCCAGATAGCACACAGTCGTTGGCCCGACGTTGTTTTGTCCAACCTCCCGCCGTCGGGGCGACGGCGGCTGCCGCCGTCGCCCCGACGGCGGAAACCGCCGATGAGCCGACGGCGACAAACACCCTAATAAATTACAATAAATTACAAAACTTTTACGTTGGCCCGACGGCGACAAACGCCGTCGGGCCGACGTTGTTTTGTCCAACCTGCCGCCGTCGCCCCAACGGCGGAAACCGCTGACCAGCCGAAAAGACACTGTCACTCTAGTGTCAATACCAACAAGTGCAAAAATATTAGTTTTATTCAAAATTAATAGAAATCGAGAACCCTAACCTTATAAATTTAATATAGTCTGTACGTATGGACACTATAGTGACAGTGTCTTCGAATCTCGGGAAAAACCAAGATGGCGGTTCTTGGTCAACCTTCCGTACATGGTAATGATCATGGTAATTCAAATCGTATTAACACGAATAATTCCATTAATACGTCGTAATAAATTACAAAACTTTTACAAAATAATCGAAGCATATTAATAAACAAACCTGTTAAATAATTCCTTAAAATTCCTCCGATTTATGGAGTTATTTGTAGAAAAAGAACACTGCTCAACGATCGCACGTGGTCCGGTGGCGATTCGAAGTAAACAAAGCGCATCGGATAATTCAAATCGTATTAACACGAATAATTCCATTAATACTTCGTAATAAATTACAAAACTTTTACAAAATAATCTAAACATATTAATAAACAAACCTGGTAAATGATTCCTTAAAATTCCTGGGATTTCTGGAGTTATTGGTAGAAAAAGATCGCTGCTCAACGATCGCATGTGTTCCGGTGGCGATTCGAAGTAAACAAACCCTATCGGATAATTCAAATCGTATTAACACGAATAATTCCATTAATACTTCGTAATAAATTACAAAACTTTTACAAAATAATCTAAGCATATTAATAAACAAACCTGGTAAATGATTCCTTAAAATTCCTGGTATTTCTGGAGTTATTGGTAGAAAAAAAACACCGATCAACAATCGCACGTTTTCCGCGGGCGACTCGAGCCGGAATTAAAATTTAAAGAATTGCGCATGCGCGGCCCACCACCGTCGGCTCGACGGTGTACCAAGTGTGGAAAATGAATGCAAAACTGGGGCGGCCCACCACCGTCGGGCCGCCGGAGGCCCGACGGTGAATCAAAAGTGGAAAGGGATTGAACCCTAACGTCGGAACACCACCGGCGGCCCGACGGTGGCCCGACGGTGGCTCAAAAGTGGAAAAGGATTGAACCCTAACGTCGGAACACCACCGACGGGCCGACGGTGGCCCGACGGCTCAAAAGTGGAAATTTGGATTGAACCCTAACGTCGGAACACCACCGTCGGCTCGACGGTGACTCAGAAGTGGAAAGGGATTGATTCCCAACGGCGGAACACTACCGTCGGCCCGACGGTGGCCCGACGGTGGACCAAGTGTCGAAAATGAATGCAAACCTGCGGCGGCCCACCACCGTCGAGCCGACGGTGGCCCGACGGTGGCTCAAAAGTGGAAAGGGATTGATTCCCAACGGCGGAAATCCACCGGTGGCCCGACGGCGGCCCGACGGCAGCCCGACGGTGGAAAGTCGATCGCGACGGTGCGACCAATAGCCGACGTCGGCCCGACGGCTGTGTGCTATCTGGGTCACAGATTCATACAGCATGCAAAGAATCAAATGATATTTGTATCCTAACCCTAATACGAATAATCTTCCCCAACCCTGATACAAATTAATTAAGCAGAGCTCCATTTGACAAAGGAACTTGGAATGAACTCCCAACAGCATCTGAAAGACCCATATCACATATTCATAACAGTAATTAAATTGTGTGGTATTTTCTTTGAAAACTGCAATAAGACTGAATAAATGATAAATAGTTCATATATTCATAACAGTTTAATAGCTGCAGAGAATCACAAGATATTTGCATCCTAAAATGTCATAAAGTGTAATTGTTAAGCATTGATGAAAAAAGCAGCATTCCTGGTCTTTTAATGGGATTTGTTGAGAGGGACACTCCCACAGGTACACTCCCACACTCCTGACACCGACAGTCGCGGCGGTTTAAATTATTGGCGGGTTTAAATCCTACGCTTTTGCCCTACGCATGCTTAAAAATAGATTTTTACCCCTGCACAGGGCGAAAGCGTTGGATTTAAACCCGCCGAGAATGTTAACCGCAACACCGGAATAAATCCATGGTACCTCAACTCTCGCCTCCTGGCATTGTGGGTAGTATGTGGTTGCAAATGCTGTATATCAATAGCTGCAATGAATAATACAGAGCTCATAATTATATATATATGAAACTTTTAAACAAATATGCCAAAATGACAACAACAAAACCTTTTATTTCACAGTGACAAAGAAAAATATTTCAGGTTCAAAACACCTATCAAATTGAAGATCAAGCTTTTTGCTATAAAATCATTAAAAAAAATAGACTGAAAGAAACAAACATTTTTAAAGTACATGCAAGTGGAAGCAGATGTTCATCAAAGCCCTACAATGACCAGAGCCCCCAAATGACTCAGTGCAAGTTAAAAGTTTCAGTCATAAAGACAGTGTCAGTGCATGTTAACATAGTTTACATATGAACACACTATCTTTACAACTGAAACTTCCAACCGAGACACTGGCACACTGTTCGTGGAACCATTCTTTGCAATTATTGCATTGTACCATTTGTTGGGTCTGGTGATTGTAGGGGCGCCTACAATAACAATATATTGCGACTTGATTTGGGTGGGATCATGTCCCTGGCACAGAGCCACAGCATTTGCAATCGCATACAAACCACAATCAGAACCACCGGACTGTCTCTGCACAGCTGGCCACTCGATCTTTATGGTAGATGCCTTCGCCATTAGAAATGAGGCCACCTGGAAAGACAGCAGTGTGGTTACGGAGGAGGACAAAGAGTCGAATATTTTCATTGTGGCCTTGTCACACCCGATATTTGTGATCATCAGCCAATGGTTTCCACCATGATGAAGAATCTGTACCATGGACTCATTGTTGTGTGGACAGCCTAGCTGTGCCATGCTGGCTGTCGCATACAGCCCCGACATACGTGGGAACTGTAACCGCAACAACCCCTGGACATGGTCGATAATGGTATCATCTAGCCACTTATCGGTACCGACCATATCCTGGGTGGTAGCGACTGGTGATTTCAGGAGTGTGGGCGGTTGTGCCCGTCCGTTTCCAGCCGTGTACCTGTTAGAAGCACTAAACACCTCAACCACCTCCATCTCAACGTCTGTTGCTGACAATTCACCGTCTGTCACTGCCGATTCAACTTCTGTCGCTGCCAATTCAACGTCTGTCGCTACAATGCATATATGTAATAAGGACACAGGACACAATCATAATACTAATATACTCATTCTGCATAGAATCGTTCATAAAAAATCATGACATAAAATTAACAAGCTTTGAATGGTGAATCATTTGATTGTCTCATAATATATTGTGAATTCGCAAACAAAGGCACAGGACACAATCATAATACTAATATACTCATTCTGCATAGAATCGTTCATACAAAATCATGACATAAAATTCAAGTCTGTGGCTACAACGGTGGACATACATAGAACTCACAAGCTTTGAATGGTGAATCATTTAAATGTCTCATAATATATTGTGAATTCGCAAACAAAGGCACAGGACACAATCATAATACTAATATATTCATTCTGCATAGAATCGTTCATACAAAATCATGACATAAAATTCAAGTCTGTGGCTGCAACGGTGAACATACATAGAACTCACAAGCTTTGAATGGTGAATCATTTAAATGTCTCATAATATATTGTGAATTCGCAGACAAAGGCACAGGACACAATCATAATACTAATATACTCATTCTGCATAGAATCGTTCATACAAAATCATGACATAAAATTCAAGTCTGTGGCTTCAACGGTGAACATACATAGAACTCACAAGCTTTGAATGGTGAATCATTTAAATGTCTCATAATATATTGTGAATTCGCAAACAAATATATTCATTCTGATTAGAATCGTTCATAAAATGTAAAACCACACGACATATTCAAAATAAGATATTTTCATTACTAATATACTCACTCGGCATCGACTCGCTTATGATCACCTCGGCCACGTCAATGTCTGTGGCAAAGCAGACGTCACCCAACACGTTGCGGACCGCAACGTCTGTGGCTGCAAAGTCGGATATGCTGACCCCAGCCACCTCAACGTCTTTGGCTGCAGAGGAAGGGACCGAGTAGAGATGACTGCTTTGGTATGGCTTCAATTGGCAGTACGGCACCTTCCTCTGCAGTGTCGCATTTCCCTTCTTTATTTCTTGCAGTTCCACCCGCTGGCAGCTGTCAATGCTCAGCACCCTGCAATGAATATTATAGATGCATAAGGAAAATAATGGCAATGAAAGACATGTAAATAATTAATATTATATATGCATAATCCTATACACACCTATATGGGCCTGTCCACTTTGCATCCATCTTTCCGCCTTTCCGACCGACATTCCGCATGTTTCTCCTCATGACTAGATCCCCCGGGGCAAATTTGAAGGTCTTGACACCCTTGCTGCATCGCTTCGCATAATCAGCCTTCATCTTACTCTGAGCTACCTCCATGTGGGCCAGCACCTTAATACTGACAGTATCCATGGCCGCCTGATGATGGGAGACCATCTCCTCCGACACGATTGGTTCAGATGGGGGAGGAGTGTCATCAACTGCATCCATCTCTAGAAGTGGCCGTGGGTGACGGCCAAACATTAGAAAGAATGGTGTGAACTAAAAAATACAAGGATAGAAATCATTTACTACAGTATGACCATATTCTAGTTTTAAGTATGTTTGGTGGAAACAGTTTGATGGCTGGAAACTAAACATAATAATAATGTACTGTGTTCATTGGTAAAAATTGAATATATTTTGGTATCGTATCCATAAACTAAGAGAGGATTAAATTACCTTGGTGGTCCTCTGTGGCGCTGTCCGGATTGAGTAGGCCACTTCCTCCAGATGCGTGTCCCAGTCGGTCTGGTTTTCATTCATCAGTTTGCTTAGTCGTGTCTTCAGCGTCTGGTTTGTCCGTTCGTCCAGTCCATTCGTCTGAGGGTGGGAGGCGCTTGTTACTGATCTAGTGATGTTGAATTTCTGGCACACTTCATTGTTTATCTAAAATCACATAAAAACAAGAATTTTTTAAACATAGCATAGTATTTCAATAATACTATACATCTATTATTCAAACAAGCGGCAGGCATTATTAGAATAGGGCAAGGATGTTGCTAGGACATAAAACAACAAACAGCTTAATGATAATGATGTGGGCCTAGTATTACTTAAGCATTGGTAAGCAGGCATATAATACTATACATCTATTTTTCAAACAAGCGGCAGGCATTATTAGAATAGGGCAAGGATGTTGCTAGGACATAAAACAACAAACAGCTTAATGATAATGATGTGTGCCTAGTATTACTTAAGCATTGGTAAGCAGGCATATAATACTGTACATCTATTATTCAAACAAGCGGCAGGCACTATTAGAATAGGGCAAGGATGTCGCTAGGACATAAAACAACAAACAACTTAATGATAATGATGTGTGCCTAGTATTACTTAAGCAGTGGTAAGCAGGCATATAATACTATACTACATCTATTATTCAAACAAACGGAAGGCATTATTAGAATAGGGCAAGGATGTTGCTAGGACATAAAACAACAAACAGCTTAAAGATAATGATGTGGGCCTAGTAAATCAACAACAAACAGCTTACTGATCATGATGTGTGCCTAGTAAAAGTTAAAATATCGCTATCTTAAAATAGAAATATACCTGTCACGATGCATGCGTTGTGTCTGTCAGCTGGTTAGCTGTCATGCTGGGTACATAATTAAGTTATTATCTTAGAATAGAAAGGTACATAATTAAGTTATTATCTTAAGCTATGTCAGCTGGTTAACTATCATGCTTAGAATAGATATATATCTGTAGTTATTATCTTAAGCTACCTCTGCTACAAATTCACGGCCCTGATCGGAAAGGAGTCTCTTGGGAGATCCCCATCTGAAAAATAGAAATTCTACTTTGTTAAAAAAAATTACACAACATGCCAACATATAAAGTCTACGCCAGGTTAATTTTCTATTAAAATGAAATGCATGGAAAATGTCTGCTTTGTCGGTGGACAAAAGATTATTCCAAATAGATTGACTGCACTGTAATACAAAGTTGGCCTGTACTAAAACATACCTGCATATGAATGTCCTGATCCCACAAGCTACACCCTCGGCTGCTTTGGACTTGAGGGGAAAGAAGTCCACAAACTTGGTGTAATAGTCTGTGAAGGTCAACACATATTTATGCCCATCATCAGTCATAGGCAACGGTCCTGCAAATACAGTTAAAACAGACTGTTTTACCAATTAGTCATAACACATTGAGTATATAAATAATAGATACTCCAAACAGGCTGCCAACATTTACTCAGCCATTTCAAAAATCAGTTTGGAGTACCTAATATTAATTTAACAATATTATTCACTCATCATCACAAATTTGTACTTACCTATCAAATCCATCCCAACTAGCTCTAAAGGCTCCGTTACTTTGATGGGCTGCAATTCAGGGGCCTGGGTTTTCAGGTTCTCATGTTGCTGGCATCTGTTACATGACTTTATGTAGCTGACAACATCTTCTCTTATCCCATGCCATCGGTAGTTGGCCGATATCTTGGCCAATGTCGTGTTGACGCCACTATGCCCACCCAGTGCACTGGAATGATACAGAGCAAGTACATCTTGGACCTCGGTCAAAGATGTTAAGACCTTCTGCTTAACTTCCTTCTTTCCTCCTACGAAGTACAGTTCTTTTTCTGTTAAAAAAAATAATAACATAGAGTATATTGTCAAGCAATAGATGATTTTAGTTATACTTATTATAAAATTTAGTCATTTTTGTTCTAAATTCCGAAATAATAGAGATATCGAAATGAAACTTGCAGTGTAAATAAATGCCTAGCTGCTCTGTCGATTCCACCCATTAAAAAAAATCTAAATACATAGTGTATTACAAAAGATATGAAAGTTTGAAGTACAACATCTTAATTTTAGGTCATAGCTTTTCTACTATTCAAAATGGCATAACTTTGGTAATATTTACAATATGTTTAGCAATCGTTGATTAAAATGTCCTATCAAACTATGCACTTATCGTTCCTTTATTAGTTCTCTACATGTGAAATTTTAATGATGTTTGATAGATGGCCAAGAGAGTTATGTAATCCGCAGCTATTGCTTACAGTGTCACACACAAATTGGCAGTTGGCTTTCACACCTAGGCCTTGCTCATAAAACCAGTAATATGGGTCACAACTTTTGGCTGGTTTACTATAGAACAAAGGGCCCATAATTAGGCATATTTTTGAACTTCAAATCGATGTAACTTTCTTGATATTTACATTAGAAAAATGATATGACTACTAAGTTTAAGGTCTCTTCAAGCTCTTTCCATTGGAATCTGTTCCATTGAGATCAAATGATTTACAAATAAATTTCGCAATTCGACGTCATTTTTAAGTATACACTAACTAAAGAATGAAACGATCACTGCATATTGAAAACTGATAAGATACAATATAGATGGTTAGCACTTACTTTCTGCATCCCACAAATGATTTACAAATAAATGTCGCGAATCGACGTAATTTTTAAGTATACACTAACTAAAGAATGAAATGATCACTGCATATTGAAAAGTGATAAGATACAATATAGATGGTTAGCACTTACCTTCTGCATCCCACAAATGATTTACAAATAAATGTCGCGATTCGATGTCATTTTTAAGTATACACTAACTAACGAATGAAACGATCACTGCATAATGAAAACTGATAAGATACAATATAGATGGTTAGCACTTACTTTCTGCATCCCACAAATTTTACAAATAAATGTCGCGATTCGACGTCATTTTTAAGTATACACTAACTAAAGAATGAAACGATCACTGCATATTGAAAACTGATAAGATACAATATAGATGGTTAGCACTTACTTTCTGCATCCCAGTAGTGTTTTGAGAGTTGGTCCTTTAGAGTTCGGATAGCTTGGGCAGAGAGCGTGTATATAAACAGATGAGAGGGACAACTATCATACTAGACGCTGTAACAGCTGCCGACTGTGGCGCTCCAAGTGGTGGTTGTTGAATAAATGGGCAAACTCAAGGCATTGTCAATGGCAGTGAGCAATCTTCCTACAGAAAACGTTAAATATCTCTAAAACTACAACACCTAGATTGGAATACACATAGAAAACATGTTTACCAACAAGATTATATTAAATTGATATGGTTAGGGTTCTGGATTTCTATTAATTTTGAATAAAACTGACGTTTTTCACTACGCGTACGGCAAACTCAAGGCATTGTCAATGGTCGTGTGCAATCTCCTACAGAAAAGTAAATATCTCTAAAACTACACACCTAGAAACAAACTGATTGGAATACACATAGAAAACATGTTTACCAACAAGATTATATTAAATTGATATGGTTAGGGTTCTGGATTTCTATTAATTTGGAATAAAACTGACGTTTTTCACTACGCGTACGGCAAACTCAAGGCATTGTCAATGGCCGTGAGCAATCTTCCTACAGAAAACGTTAAATATCTCTAAAACTACAACACCTAGAAACAAACTGATTGGAATACACATAGAAAACATGTTTACCAAAAGGATTATATTAAATTGATAAGGTTAGGCTTCTGCATTTCTATTAATTTTGAATAAAAACAAATGTTTTGCACTGCACGTACCGTCAAACTCAAAGCTTGTTCAACACTAACCGCCAGGAACGCCACTGTAGCCTGTGTTACCGATTTTCGTGGGAGTTGTCCCTCTCATCTGTTTATATACACGCTCTCTGGCTTGGGTTCCTCCTATCGGCCTCATCCGAGTACTCAGATATTTTATCAGGATGTCTGCCTTCTCAGCATAGGCCTGCAATCTTATCATTTGGGGTGTCAGTTGGAGCGTCATGGTTGATTGTACTTGTAGTGAATATCCAAGTATGTCTAAGTCAACTGTGGTTGATTGTACTTGTACTTGTAGTGAATATCTTAGTCAACTGTCTTCGACCACGGGTGTTTGAAACTGGGGAGAATTTGACGCATGCACAGACGACGCGCTTAAAATCCGCGCATGCGCAGAAGCCACGGCCGGGCACCCAATCTGACCGGGGGCTCAAACCACGACACCGGCAAACGCCGTACGTATATTGTCTCGGGCCTACATAGGCCGGACACAATATATTTATTCAAAATTAACAGAAAACCTTATAAATTTAATATAATCTTTTTGGTAAAGATGTTTTCTATATGTGTACCAAGCGATTTGTTAATAGGTTGTGTGATTTTAGAGATATTTCACTTTTCACTAACCCTAACCGTAACCCTAACCCATACAGAAAAAGTGAAATATCTCTAAAACCACACCACTTAGAAACAAATCGCTTGGTACACATATAGAAAACATCTTTACCAAAAAGGTTATATTAAATTTATAAGGTTTTCTATTAATTTTGAATAAATATATTGTGTCGGGCCTACGGCTGTGTGCTATCTGGGACAGTTCAAAATGAGGATGTTTTTCTTTTTTCATAAATTGTGTGGCCTGAAGTAAAAATATAAAGCAGTGAAAAAGAAAGGTGCCCAAGTAAAACCCATTTAATCAGATGTGGGTCTCAAGTAAGGTCAATACAGAGCCCATTGGAGGCCCACCAGGGTTAGCCCCACCTGGAGCATGTGGTCAGATTTAACTGGGCCCCAAGTGTGGCCCACCTCAGGCCCACCAGGGGTAGCCCACCTGGAGCCTGTGGTCAAATTTAACTGGGCCCCAGATGGGCTGCCCAAGTGGGGCCCACCTCAGGCCCACCAGGGCTGGGCCCAGGTGGGGCCCACTTGGAGCCTGTGGCCAAAATTAGCTGGGCCCCAAATGGGCTGCCCATGTGGGACCCATTTCACTGCCCATGTGGGGCCCACCCAGGGCCCAGCTGATAATGCTGGCTGGGTAATAGCCACCCACATCAAACCCAAATGGTTAAATGAGTGGGATGAAAACGTCAACAAATTGCATGAAATTGGACGGGCTGTGGGAAAACGACCACAGTCTCATGTGTGTGTGGGGGGGGGGGGGTCGGTGGGACCAAGTGGTCCTTGGCCCTGCCGTATTGGCCACTCGTGGCTAACACATTGTAAAAATATACGGATTTTCGGTTAAGAATTGTATATTGGCAAAGAGCATTATTAGTCTTGGGTGACGGAGTGGGAACGATGTTATATAAACTGAAAGTAATAATAATATCCCACTCCCATTATGACATGATATGAGCTGTGTGAAATATATGTTCTTAAATGATGCCTGAGATTAATGAAGAGATGTTCCTATATAAGAAGCAGAACATGATTGTTGAAATGTTTCTCTATGCATCCATAAAGAGTGCCATTGGAGAAAAGACCATTTTAACAGAGATCTATTGTAACTGTTGCAATGATCTGTCCCTACATGACCACTGGGTGTGCACACCAGCTTAATTTGCATATACACACAAGGCACCACCTGCAGCTGGGTTGAGTGACAGCCACCCCTACTGGGGGAGGGTGCCACCCACCCTGATTGTAGAGGTGCCTGATTGGCTGGCTGTGGACTGCCCAGTCACCTGCATCCCATTGGCCCTCTGACCACACTAGCCTCAAAACCAAGATCATATTTCTAGACTCTGCTTCAGACACACTAGAAAGAGATCACTCTACTCCTGGCTCTGGAGTGAGACACACCTACTCTGGAGCAGGAACCCCAGACACTCTGTCTGATGCTGGCAAAATTTATATATTCCAATTGAGTGTGAAAATAGCCATAGGACTCCTGTCCCATGTGCTGTGGACACTGCTTTATATACAGGCTAAAGTAGTAATGAGATACTATGTGGCTAGAAGGTAAGGGGTGTTGATGATAGGTCACGGGTAGGTGGACAGGAGTTGGTGTTAATAAAGCACAACTTCCCCACTGTTTATCTGTGACTTGTCTTCATTCTTCCTTAGTATTGGTTAAATGAACCGACAGATAAGAGATAATGACGGGGAGAGTTTTGTAATATTATCTGGTGTCCCAAACGTGGCCGGGCATTCAGTAATATCACATGTTTCCCTGCTCATGGGGGACCCTCCCTGAATGTATTGCATGTCAGTCCCCACTGACAGTCAAGCACATTTTTACTAAACTGTGTTGATTTTATGGCACTGCGCCAACAATTTTACACTGCAAACAGCATGCATGACCTTTTTACTAAAGTAAAGCAAGAAGACATTTTAGTCTTTTTGAGGGCAGCTAGTCTGTACCACCTCATATAGTTCATTAAAACAATTTTTATTAATTAATTCTTTCATCTATTTAATTTAATTATATGATTTTGAGCTTTTAAAAATTCATAAGTGTCTATTGACACATAACTGATTGTATGCTTTTACTTTTTTATATTTTTTTATTGAGGCTGTATTTATTCTGTTTATTATTTTTACATTATATGTAAAGGCGATGGTTGAATAAAAAACATACAATTCTCGCCGTGAATATGGCCTATGCTGCCGACACGGCGTAAAGAAACCATCAATCAATCAATCAAAAAGCCACGCGACATCCTTAGCAAGGAGCGTGCGTAGTGGATTAGCAATCTCGGGCATGTTTGGTATGAACTTGTGCACATATCCAACCATCCCCAGGAACCTCTGCCCACCTTGTTTGTCACGCGGCTCTGGCATGTCTACAATCATCTGTATTCTGCCTGGATCTGGCTTCACGCCTTGTTGGGTAAGTTGATGACCTACATACTTTACTGTAGTTTTGCATATCAAAGATTTTGACTCGTTTAACTTAAGATTTACTGACCTAGCTCAGTCCAGCACTGCTTTCAGTCTGTTGTTGTGTTCCTCCACGGTTGACCCAAATACCAAAATGTCATCCGTTACTATACCGATACCGGGTAGATTGCCCATGACACGGTGCATTTCCTGAATAAAAATGTCACCGGCTGTTTTGATGCCAAAAGGCAGACGGGTGTACCTGTACCAGCCCCATGGAGTGTTGGTCGTAATGCGAAGCATTACGTTTGATGCGAGGAGAGGAAGAGACCCTCCCCCCGCCCCGCGCTGTCGCGCTGCTTTCTCATCTCGGCAGACGGCGCGGCGCGCCACCCCCTCCCCCGCCCTCCGCGTCGCGCGGCGCTCACGCCTCACCCGACGCCGCTGCTCGCCACCTGTCGCCCTCCCCCGGGCCGGCAGCTTTCACACTCACCTGCTGTCGCCCCTCCCTCTCCCCTTATAAGGCCGCCCCCTGGCCTCCCTCAGGCACTCGCCCTCCTGCCGTCTCCCAGCTCTCTCCTTTCTTCAACTTGGCTACTCCACCTCGGACCTCTGCCCCAGCTCAGCCTCAGGATGCCTCGAGGAAAAGGACGACGGAAGGGATCCCGGGCCGCCCCCGGCACCCCGGGGCCCTCTCCAGCAGCCGGCCGGGGCGACTCCCCGGCCTACGCCCCGGCGTCCCCCACGGCGCCCTCGGGCCGCACCTCGGGCCCCGAGATGTCGACACTGCTGGAGGCGCTTCAGCGTATGCAGCTCGACCAACAGCACTCCGCCGCCGAGGCGCGCCAGGCGACGGCCGACCTCCACGCCCGGATCGACTCCCTGGAGACCGGGGGGACCCGCCCGGGGACCCCCTCATCTCCCCCGAGGCGCCAGGCCGCCCCGACGCCTCGGGCACCTACCGCCACCGCAGCCCGGCCCCCGCCGCCGCCTCAGGCGACCCTCCCCGGAGCCGCGCACCCGGAGTACGAGAGGTACCGTCACCTCTCCAGTCAACCACCACCCGCCACCTCGCCGGCCTACCCCGAGGAGGCCATCCGCCACAGCCCCGCCTCCGCGGCCGACGCCGTCCGGGAGATACTGGCATCCGCCGAGGCGCGCCACTCCGTGAGGCGCCAAGGGATCCCGGCCAACTACATCTTCCCCTCGGACCTGGTGAAACGAGGGGCCGAGAGAAAGCCGGTGAAGAGGGGAGAGGCGACAAAGGACGAATATACCCTCGCCCTCCTCACCCTCATCGACCACCCCGACTTCCCCGCCCACTCCGCCCAGGGACTCCACCACCACCACCTAGCAGTCTGCCGGGATAACCTCGTCTACCCCTGGGCAACCGTCCGCCGGTACTCAGAGACCCTGTTTACCGCCATCGCGGACGGAACCCTCCCCCAGGGCTGGCATGACCCGGTAGCCCTCAACCTCATGAGGCTAGACTGCCTGGCCATGCCCGAGGACCAAGCCACCGCCGCCCCTGCCCGCCTACCCGACCCTCTCCACCGAGGCGCCCACCTCCCCCGACCCCAAGCTGACGCCCGCGCCACCTACGACAGGGAGACCCACGGGGCCCCCTGCCCGGCCTGGAACCGCGCCCCCGCCTCGTGCGATCGGGCCCGCCTCGGGGAGGCCCACGGTGAGGCGGGGGACATGCGCCGTCACGTCTGCGCATACTGCGCCAATGTGAGGCGCCTCCTCACCATGCACAGCGAGGCCGACTGCATCACGAAACAAACCCGTGAGCGCCAGACCCCCCCCGCCACCTCGGCGGATTTTTGATCCGCCGGCCTCCCCCCGGCCGGCCCGGGGGGACCCCTCCGGCGCCTCACCCTCACCACTGCCGACAGCCCCGCAAGCCCCGCCGACAACCTCCCAGCGACCATCGATCGCAGCGCCGCCAAGTCCCAGCCGAGGATCATCACCTCGGGCATCACACCTCGGACCGCATCCCAGCCCAGCCTCAGGAGGAACCCTCTGCCACCGATCCTCACGACACCGCCTTCAACACCGCCGCCCAGACCCCGACCACCACCCCATCCAGCCCCGAGGACTTCGCTGCCCCCCTGCTCGACCCTCGTCGGACCTCCTCACCGGATCCCGCCAAGGAGCGGGCCTCCCCCTTTTTGGCCGCCCGCTCCCTGTCGACGCAGGCCCCGGACACTCCCCGCCCCGAGAGGGAGCCTGACCCCCGACACGGCCCACCTCTCGGCCGGCCCCCCCACCTGCTCCGCCTCGGGCGCGCCGCCAGCCCTCTCCGCCCAGACCTCCACCTCCGGACCCCCGCCTCGGGCGCCCCGGCCCCCCGCCTCGGGCGCGCCTCGAGCCCTCCCCTACTTTTGGTGGAGGGCTCCTCGGCACCCCCTCACTCCACTGACATTTGAACTCTGTTTCTATATTTACTCCGCTCTTCATTTATTTTATCCATTGTTCATTATTTACTTCTATTCCTCGTTTACCCTGTATGCCCTGTATGCTTTCTGAGGCGAAAATAAAAACCTTTTATTTCCACCCCCGCCTCCTCTCTTCCTTTTCGCGCATCGAACAACAACACAGGTGGAGGGCTCCTCGGCACCCCCTCACTCCACTGACATTTGAACTCTGTTTCTATATTTACTCCGCTCTTCATTTATTTTATCCATTGTTCATTATTTACTTCTATTCCTCGTTTACCCTGTATGCCCTGTATGCTTTCTGAGGCGAAAATAAAAACCTTTTATTTCCACCCCCGCCTCCTCTCTTCCTTTTCGCGCATCAAACGTGCACAACAGTGAACTTTCATAGTCTAATTCTATCTGCCAATACCCTGTCATGGCATCCAAAACTGAGAAATATTGTGCGTTTGCCGTCTTAGCAATATTCTCGTCAATAGTTTTAGTAGGGAATGACCCTCTCTTGATAGCTTTGTTCAACTTAGTCGGATCCAGACAAATCCTTATCTTATTAGGCTTTTTTACTATTGTTATGGAATTCACCCACTCAGTAGGTTCATCTTGTTCAACAATTACACCCATTTTTACCATACAATCAAGGTCGTTGGGTACCTTGTTTTGATTCGCATATGGGATCCTCCTCAGCGGGTCGACAACAGGTTGTACAGATTTATCAACATGAATGATAGCATTTGACTTTGTGAGACCTAAACCTTGAAAAATGTCTTTGTATTTGCTTACCAGATCTTCGGCTCGCGAGCTGTGGCTGTGGCTCGGGGTGGAAATGTTCGTCGGCACGCCAGAGTGCACCTCGTCGACGCGCGCTAACAAGTTCAACACAACACAAGCCTGTTTACCCAAGATGGGCTGGCAGTCACGCACCACTTGGAATGTAAAGTTTCGGCCGTCGATCCCGATCAACGCCTCACCATCGGGAGTGATCCGATGTCCCGAAAATGTCACGAGCAGGCACCGGGTGCTCAGCAGCCGCCCCTGTGCGATTCTGTTGAAGACGTTCCTCGGAAGAACTTTCGCCTCCGATCCTGTGTCGAGCTTGAACTTGACTGGATGACCGTTCCCTCGGACGGTCGCATACCAGAGTTTGGAATCACGTTCGGTGCTGCGGTCGACGGCGCCGACAAACAGATCCGTCTCATTGACTTCCCCCGGATCTGGGTCTTGCTCAACGTTGTGAGGGTCGTGTTCTTCCATGGTCAACTCATTAACTCTGCCAAGTTTGCTCCGGCAAACCTTCCCGAAGTGCCCGACCTTCTTGCCCGTCGATAAATTAATTTAGGCATGTCATGTCGACATTCTGGACATCATATGCTTCAGCAGTGACAGGTTCTTCTAAATAAATGCTTAAGGACTGTACCAGTATCTACGTTGAGTATATATGTATGTATATATATACATACATACATACATACATACACACATCATCATTATGCTGTCAGTCGCAATGCGACAAAGACTGCTTTCATTACTTAACCACCGCTCTCCAATTAGCTCTCTGCTGTGAGAGTGATGTTATTTTGTGTTGTTGTACATTTCATAAACGCTGCTTGCAAAGTGTTGAAGTGCTGCTGGCTTTTGTGAGTTACTAGTGGCACTCTCTTGGGAAGCAAATAGAGGTCTCACACCGGCAAGAACACTTCAAGACAGGTGCAAACTATTTGTCCCTGCATTGGCTGGTCAGATGTTGGGAGTTCCATTCATCACCGCCCTTAATGCTGCCAAGATAACATGGTTTTCTATTAGGGTTTGGTCCCTTAACACATACATACATGCATACATACATACACACACATACATCCATACAAACACACATACATGCATACATACACACACATCCATACATACATGCATGCATACATACCCACACATACATCCATGCATACGTACATACATACGTACATACATACAAACATATATACATACATCCATCCATCCATACATCCATACATACATACATGTGTTTGTAGGATCAAATCTAGGTTAGTGCTTTGGTTTCGAATATTTGATGTTTTCATTTGATTATGAGGCTTTAATGATTTAACGGGATTACGCACTGAATTACTTCTGGTGTACTGGGAACCACCTGAAAAAGAGGGTAAAGAGTGTTATAATATTAAATATATATATATATATCCCTAACACACAAAGCACAAAGACCTCTTTATAAGTGTAAGTCAATGCATTCCATTTTAGACTAATGGCATAATTCTACAATTCGTCCCTACATGGTTAAACTTAAAGGTGAGGGATCACCCTACCTACCTACCCTACCTACGTACCCGCTGAACTACCTATTTACAATGTAATGTATTTACATTACATTGTAAATAGGTAGTTCAGAAGACCAGTGCCTCAGGGCTGAAATAAATGTATGTTCTGATGAATAAACTGGGTTACAAAAGATTTTTGTTAAATAACCGATCTATTGCTTTTTACAGAACCCTCAGACCTTCAAGTTGTTGTTTTTACAAGTGGCTAGACTCAAAATTGTAGAAAACCAGAGCCACTGATCTCAATTGTAAATTAAGTGCCACTGATTGTACTTATCTCCTACGGTTTTATCCGTTTAGGGCTACTTAGTTTTGTATGTGTATCCCTCCCCCTAACGGACACACAATTAATCAACTATATGTTATATCTTAACCATAAATTGGATTGAATTACGTCTACTTATGCTCAGGAATAATAATATAAATTGTAAATTAATTCAATTTCTTTGCAAAGCCCCCTAATGTTGGGAAAGTTAGATTAATAACTAAGAGTGTAAATAAATGAAAGTATTCACAAAGAAAGTGGGAGAGAACGGAGTTAGCAGCAACTCATGAGGTTGGAAAGGGAAGGCATAAGAAGTAAACAAACTGGATAAATACCTCACGATCCATAGAAAACCACTGAAAGGCAACAGGACAAATAATTAGATATCCATGCCGATGTACATAACACTAGAGCGGGCTTGTATCTATGGTATACTAAAGTAATTTATGAATATGTACCAACTCCTCCATTAACATTTGGGGGCATTCGACTGGGCCCTTTCTATCCGCAAGATTTACGGATGGAACGGATGGAGCCACATACACACATCCGAATCATTGGTATATGAACCCACTTCCGGTCCCAGGCGAATAGGAATTTGTTCGGAAATATTTTGATATTCGGATAGAGAGGCCCAGTCGAATGCCTCCAATGTGGGAAGCTTCCTGAAAACCATGACTTTTACTGAGGCCGTATTCGATTATGACACTCCGGACCACTCGGGTCATCCGAGTCATCCGGATTTCAAATAGAACACCCCGAGGTGAACCTAAAAATACACGGGCCGTGTGCAAAACGACCCAACCCCAATGCCCCGCGTCTTGGCTGGGGGCATCAGGAGAAATGATGTCACATTTGTGCTGGTACCTGTAGGATAACAGCTACCAGTACAATTCCTACATGCCTTTTTTAATGGTTTAAAAAAAAAATCCATATTAATGAAATGGGAAATATAACTAAACTATGCAACCATAAAATACATTAAAACCTATTTTGCTATAGTTGTATTGGTTATTTAAAAAAAGGAGATTTGGATTAAGCCACCATTTTTCTCACCCCGAGCGTGTTCGTTTATGCAACTCGAGGTTATAGGGCCTGCGCATGCGCCAAAAAGTGGTTCAGATGAACCGAGTTGTTTAATCGAATACGGCCTGAAACAATATTAAAGTGAAGCCTATTAAAAATATGCCTTGAAAGTTGAATGTTGAAATAATCCCTTCATCCAGTCTATTTTCTGTCTCAACGACGTTATAACAAAACGACGTTGAATGAAACGATATTAACCTGTTAATGGGGAGTTGGCGTATTGTGTCCAGTGGTTAATAAAAATGACAAGACTTCGCGTGATGAATGGGGATACATCATGGGCATATTTAACTTTAACTTAATCTACGGGAGTTACGTATGGTCCAGCAATATGCCTGGAAAAGTGCTCAATAAAATGCAACTATAATCCAAATAAAACAAGCTGCCTGGAAGTGATTAAAGGCAACTGTTATTAAAAAGTGATTAACAAAATGCAACTATAGTCCAACTAAAACAAGCTGCCTGGAAGTGATTAAAGGCAACTGTTATTAAAAAGTGATTAATAGAATGCAACTATAATCCAACTAAAACAAGCTGCCTGAAATGATCAATACAAGGCAACTGTTATTAAAAAGTGATTAATAGAATGCAACTATAATCCAGATGAAACAAGCTGCCTGAAAGTGATTAATACAAGGCAACTGTTATTAAAAAGTGATTAATAGAATGCAACTATAATCCAGATGAAACAAGCTGCCTGAAAGTGATTAATACAAGGCAACTGTTATTAAAAAGTGATTAATAGAATGCAACTATAATCCAGATGAAACAAGCTGCCTGAAAGTGATTAATACAAGGCAACTGTTATTAAAAAGTGATTAATAGAATGCAACTATAATCCAGATGAAACAAGCTGCCTGAAAGTGATTAATACAAGGCAACTGTTATTAAAAAGTGATTAATAGAATGCAACTATAATCCAACTAAAACAAGCTGCTTGGGAGTGATTAATACAAGGCAACTGTTATCCAAAAGTGATTAATAGAATGCAACTATAATCCAACTAAAACAAGCTGCTTGGAAGTGATTAAAGGCAACTGTTATTCAAAAGTGATTAATAATAATTCAATTCAACTATTATCCAAATAAAATAATCTGCCTTAAAATAATTAATACAAGGCAACTATTGTCCGAATTAAAGATCCAAACATTTCAATGTTTACTCACCTCTGATAAGTCGACGAACATGGAAGTCTTTTGGTTCTGCAGAGATTCCGCTTTCGCCTCCGCCTGCAGCGCCCGATCTCGTTCATCCATGTACATTTGTAGTAGTGATGACGTCCTTAGTTTAGCCTGCCATCAATATTACACTAGGTCAGTCATAGGAAGGCACACACTTGATATTTGGCGGGTTCAACTAGCATGCTGCCATTTAAGTGAGTTTTTGTAGGCTCCACTCACCCTCGAAGAGCACTCACGGGAAGCTGACCAGTCAACAGGATTATGTTTGTTGTTCTTTTATGTCCTAGCAACATCTAAGGTCATATTGAGACGGGTACCGACTTGTGACAGTGCGCACTCATGACAATTTTATAGTGCTGTCCCTGTGGGAGTCCAGGCCGCCGGCACCACAACCCAATATCCCGCAGTCACATTATCCTGAGACTGTACTAACCATGTCGAATTAATATAGTGTTCACATTTATTTTGCACATATTGCACACACAAACTTGTTGTTGGTGTATCAGTTCACACATACAATTTGTTCATCGATCTCATGAAAGCAATGTCTTCTGACATCATAGATACTGGTTGGTTCGTTGTTGGAGTTTTATATCCTGGCACCATCTAAGGTCATATCAGGACGGTTTTCGATTTGTGACAGCGTGCACTCATGGCGACTTTATAGTGCTGCCCATCTGCAATTGTATCCCACTCAGTCAGATTATCCTGACACTGAGGTAACCAGTCCTTGCTCTATCCCATTAATGCCGAGCGCCAGGCTAGGAAGCAATAAGAATCAATTTTAAAGTTATTGGTTTGACTCAACCGGGAGCCGAACTCCTGACCTTCCGCATGAGGCCCGCGCTACCGATTAGTCCATGGCGCCCCGTGACAACATAGATAATGCATATAGATTATTATAGCTAAACATAAAAATCGTTTTGTATTATTATCATCATAATCACAATCGTTATTATTATTAGAAAATAAAATAATCAAACCGTTTTATCTCCCATATCAGCAGCGGTCTGTCGTCCGCTGTCGATTTTCACGTTCAGCTGAGGAGTGAAAATGAGAAAATGAAATACAGCACCTAGCAGTGCTACATGGCACGACTTGGAGTGATGGGGTTTGATGGAAACCGGAAACAATACATCAAGAAGAACTGTAGAAAAAATAACAAACAATAGTTGTAATAGTAAAATGATATAATGACTAACAACAACAATATAATATATACGGATATATTTTATATATATATATAGAATATATCCGTATATATATATATATATATATATATTAGGGTCTTTCTCAGAAGTTGGGTACCAATAGTGTGACATCAGTACCACAAAATCAAAATGCTGCCAAAGTCCTATAAACAAGTTTCCTCAATGTGTATGTCCTTTTGCATCTGAATAATTGAAAATAAACATATTCTGGCATTTTTAAGTAGGTCAAATGATGCTCACACCCAATAAATAGCAGTATAGCATGGAAACCAATCTGACTCCAAAATCAAATATTTTCCACACAAAACTTGACATTTTTAGGACATTTCACATGCCACTTGCTTTATAAACAGTAGTAATAATAATTTGAAACCTCATTGCTATGGTTTTGTCTTATTTGTGAATATTAAAGAGAAAAGCAAAAAAATATTAGCAAGGTAACAGTCAAAGTGGAAACAACAATTTTACACAAATGTTCGGCTCAAATTTCAATGCTTAGGGGCAATTTCAGGATTTATCTTTTACTATACCATAACTGGGTCCATGCATAGAGTGTCAAATGGTGAAAATAGTTCTTGTACTGTATCTGTACTCAGTGTTTGATACAGAGTTTCATAGTACTTGCAAGTGGAAACGAAATGTTACGATGTTAATGACTCCAGAAAAGGTTAACTATTTCATAATTTTAAAATTTTTTTTAGAAATAAATGTCTTCAACTTAATGAAGACATTGTATATGACCATTTGAAGTGAAATGAGCTGTTGTTCAGAGGTTTTCATTAAGTTTGTGACACTTTATTTTCAATGCTGTTGACAATGTCACAAATTAGTGATGTAATTTTCTATGTATTTAGCTACATCCATCCCAATAAGATACATAATACACAATATTAACATTTACTTTTGATCTAAAATATCTCCCACATTATTGGGCTAAATGATGAAATCTAAATATTGACACTCCAATAATGGGTTTCTTTGAAATATGCATTTCAAGTAGACTACCTCAAGTGGTACACAGTTTCTGAGAATGACCCATATAAAACTAATAAATTATATATATATATATATATATATATATATATATTCCAGTGCGCGAGTGACAGCGCATGAGTGACAGTATTCAGGTATTTGCACATTGGTTGGGTTGGGGGTGGTGCGCCACCTATCCCAACTGTGAAAAGGTGTCACCCATGAAGTAGTACACAACATATGGGTGATTATATAGGGAATATTCCCTTCCGTGCCTTTATACTCACATAAGTCATACACATCACATATTAATATACATATAAGTTCCCGGTACACAAAAGAACATACGAGAGAGAGTAAGTTTGTTTTGTCTTTAATAACTGGCTCAGGGATTAATAGCCCGAGCCCTAAAAAAAAGAAAACATTTCCTCCAGAGTGTGACGCTAGGGGGCGCCCGCCCGGCAATTACCCGACAGCTGGGAGGGGGGGGGGGCGCTCCACCAATGCCCACAAGGAATTATAGGATGTACATGTTACCTTTGCATTTATACTTGCATAATGCATTATACATCACATAAATTCCCGGTACACAAAAGAACATAGGAGAGAGTAAGTTTGGTTTGTCTTTAATAACTGGCTCAGGGATTAATAGCCTAGATCCCAAGGATCCCCCAACCAAATGTCTCTCGGGACTTAGTCGTCTCATCTCAAAGTTAATGCTCCATTGTCTCAGGGTGCGAGGAGGCCAATGAGGTATCATTGATGATCCTTAACATAAGGGGGGTCTGGAGGTAGGTGAAGACAGTATTATTCTGCCAATCCCCCTGGTTCGGAGCTCCTCGATTATTGCTCCGCACATCGACAGGTATGTGCACCTGCCACGTCGGAGTGAGTGAGAGGAGACAGTGGTGGGATCGAGTCCAGCCCTTTCGGCGAAGGTGTCGACTGGTAGATGGGGTAGGAGAGAGGTGAGAAGCCTCCGCCATCCAGAGGGGTACGAAAAGCTGGCGTGTCAGCCGGCACCTGCGCCTCCTGGAAATGTGACTCTGTCCAGTAAACTGCACATATGGCACAATTCATGCATTGTGCCACCGGAACCTCCAGGACACGTTCCTTGAATTGGATCGTCTTTGACCGCCTGATGGATATTGTCATCCCCCAGGGGAAGAACTTGAAGTCACCCCGCAGGAGGGACGACTCCGACTTAGCCACCTGGCACTTCCGGAGCAGAGCCCAGAAGCTGCAGAGCAGTGCCGCGCGCCAAGTGTGGTGGCCGCAGGTGTCGGGCAGGCACCTGAACATCCGGAGCAGTGTTTCCCCGGAGTGTGGAGGTGACCTCGTAGTCGGTGTAGGAGATAGGCTCCGCCCCCCTCCCCTCGGAAGGAAGTAGTTCAACCCGCTCAAGTAGTTGAGGATTGAGGGGTGCTTCAGGGACCTGGCCAACCAGGTTGCATAGAGGGCCACCTACAAAGGAGGGCAGGGTAGGGGAGAGACAGTCGCCGAGAATTCCCCCACGAACTCCAGGTATCTCCTCACATGGACGTTCCTCATCAAAATCGAGTTTGTTGAATATGACTGACTCTGGTAGAGCACCTTCTCCTTCAGCAGCTCCTCGACTTCTGAAGAGACAAGGGTCAGGAGAAAAGAATATGTTACTACAACAGAGCGCACCAGCAGGGTCAGCATCGCAGAGT